>BRDA01069538.1:13439-44621 GCA_036984385.1 Crenuchus spilurus
CACACACACACACACACACACACACACACACACACACACACACACACACACACACACAAATCTACTTTATCTCGTAGTCTCTGTCACACACGCACACACACACACACACACACACACACACACACACACACACACACACACACACACACACACACACACACACACACACACACACACACACACACACACACAAATCTAAACTTTTCTAATTTGCTTTTTTCCCTGTCTGCTGGCTGCTGTGCTTGTAATTCACAGCTGCTGTGATTCACGAGTGTGTGGCACACACTGTCTCTGATGCTCTATTTCATCTAAACACACACACACACACACACACACACACACACACACACACACACACACACACACACACGCACCTCTACTAGACATGCTCCTCTCAGCTTTGTGGTTATTAATGTTCCAAATGTTCAAAGTAACAAGCACATGTTACCTAATGTGGTCTAGCCATTATGCATTTTGCATCCACCATAAGCATAGTTAATATTTCATCCATAAGCAGCCAACAGTGCTGATGATTTAACCAGAGCTTTATGTGACACTACTGCTTGACTCGTAAATAAAATAAGACTTTTTTCCCTTGGGAAACTTTTTTTTTTGGTCTCATTGCTCCTCTCAAATGTGAATCCAAGACATGCTTTTCCAAATTCCTCACAAGAGAAAAAAAGGCTTGCTTAAAGAAGAGGATTGATGCATGCTTGTTCTCTGCTTTGATCCACAGGGTGAGCTCAGAAAAACCATTTACCTTTTCCAATTGTGTTGCAGATTTAGGTTGAGTCTAATCACAGGGCTTTCTTTTATTCCAGGGTAAAAATAGAAATAAATATTTCAAAAAGCTTTTGATAAAAAAAAGCTCCATGCCAGCACACTGGACAAATTATTTTAGCAGAGAGAAGAAGAGGATGTGTCCCTGGGCAGCTCTCTATCTCTCTTCTCTGTCTCTGTCTCTGTCTCGTAGTTGGATGTGGTGAACTTTTATTGCATGGGTCAGTCTATAAATGATATGTATTTTAGCAGGAATAGCAAAGGGCTTTGACTCCTCAGAGGGAGAAGAATGAAAGAACTCTCATTTCTTATTACTTTCATTTTATCTCAAAAGCGACCCAGGCACTTTGAAGTACATATACAATGGTACTGGAACTCACGATGATGAAATGGCAAAACATATTTAGAAGGGGAAAAAAAAACGCTGCCCATCCATGTGGTGCAGCTGCATGGCTATGTGTGCTTTTGTATGTGTGTGTTTGGTAGGCCCATAGGTCTCATTCCTGCTCTAATGCTCTCTGTAGAGTTAATTGGTGTCACTGTGGGAGCTGAATGTGCGATGTGATCAAAACACGATGGGTGTGTGCTCTTTTCAAACAATTGGACTTTTCAAACCATGAAGTTCAAAGCAGATCTTGTCATACTTACTCATAAGATGTGCATAATGTTCTTTGGTTCAGGTGAACACAAACTTGCAGTGCTGAGATGAAGAAAATGTGTGTGTGTGTAGGGAGAGTCTGTATGTCCATGTATTCTGATAATAGGTGCATGGACACATCGTCCTTAACAGTACATCTGTTGCGTGCAGTGTTGAGCAAGGGGCTGACACGGAGAACTAATGAACATCGCGAGGAAGCAGGGGTCTCCCCCTGTTCAACAATGATGCATGGCATCATTAACGCTAACTCAACATGGAGATAATGAATGCAGCTGCTGACATTTGTGTACTGTCTCTGTCCAAATACCAGCCAAGGATTCCAAAGAGGCCTGAAAAATATCCCACAGCTTTGACTCACTGGCTGGGCACTAGGTGATCTTTTTTCACTGCTGGAAACTTGAATAAACTCAGTAATTTATCTCCAGATTTTGGCTTTTGGAAGTTTGAAAACTATGGGTGTAATACAGGCATATTTTTAATAGACTGAAATAGATGCTCATTATACTGAATGAGCCCTTTCAATAAAGCAGTCCATAATTACTTTCAGTGATCTAATTATTGGTTTGGGTTTGTGTGTGTGTGTGTGTGTGTGTGTGTGTGATGCTCTCAGTATGCATCAGCAGATTTAAGACAGAGTCACAGTGGTAGCACTAACACTGTCATTGCGAAGTGTGTCGAACGCTGATGACATATTCATTAAAACCCAACAGGGTGCCACATCCCTCAGGACAATCAATTACAGCACTATTAAAAACTGCTCTTCAGATGTCCAGAAGGGAAACTTGGTGTCATGAATGAGTGGAATAGTTGCACATGTGCTACTCTGAAGAGGTCATCTCAATGTACAAGATACATTTGAGGAGCATATATCGCATGCAAGTATATGTACTCAACACCAGCCTTATTGATGCCTAATGCAGGTATATAGTTACAGACTGTGGCACATTTCTTCACACACAGTTTGTGTTTGCCATCTTCATCAGTTTCTGACCACAGAACCACTTTTGGCTTGATACATTCTCAATCAGTAGCTGTACTAGTGCAATGCACACACAGACATACCACTACTACATCAGTGTCATGACTGTGCTGAGAATGATCCATCAATAAAATATCTGGTTAGCCGTGTTCCTATGGTCCCAGTACAGATGAATGAGCTGCAGTCAGTAATTGTATAACTACAAAGCACACCTGCATGGTAATTATATCTGATACATAGCCAATGAGTGTTGCATACCTAATAAACTGGCAATTCGGTTTATGCACTGCAAATGGTGCAATAAATAATTACAGGCACTATGCATATTTAACATAGCAGAACATGCAATAGCATGCCTAAAGACAGAGCTGCTGGCAGGCGGTGCAGGTATCTCAGCTGTTCTACATCCAGGAACATATCAATCAGCTATAAATAGCCTTGCAGAAATACACCACGAGTCCCGTGTCGAATTTATGCACATTAATAATGACAGCCACCTTGATGATCCTTCCCCATGCCTGCATTTATTAAGGCTCTGCTACATATGCCATTTAATTGCTTCAGCTCTGCGTCATAATTCAACCATCAGGGGACAATTCAATGTTCAATACTTGTGTTTCCTGCATTTACTCTACATAAGTTAGACAGTCGTTTTTCATATAGAATGATCTTCCTTAACAGTCTTAAGAATTTGGTGGACTAGGGTTGTTAATGCCAAGCACTCAGTTTTAGTTCTGCAGATTATTCTTATTATTATTTGATGTAACTGCAATAACTTTAGTCATTTAATAATAATTGAACACAAAAACGTTGCAATCCCATGTCATGGAAAAGATGCTGCAAGCAGCGACTGTTGGCGAGAAGCACTAAATAATTCAGTCTTAGATAATGCTGCAGATAATGAATTTGGTCAATTCTACTGTTTACAAGGCAATACCTCAATATTTCTTTCAGCATGCAATATCTCTGAATAACACCCAAAAAACACCCCCAACATTGCTCGGATCCAGCACTCGCTGGCTTGAAACTCAGCTAAGACAGTTGGGCAGTTGGATATAAGTGAAAAGACCACTATCAGAAAGGTACTTTAGGTGTGGCTAAATCAACAATTGGATACATTCATAAATAGAAACAAGCGAAAGACAAGCTCATCAACACCAAAGGCCTGGAAGACAACAGAGGATAGGTAAAGTGGATGACTGCAGAATTCTTTCCTTGTTGATTAAATACATAAAAAAAACCTTCACACCATCAAGTCAAGGACACTCTGGAGGAGGTCAAGGCTCTACAGTCAACACCTTATGAATGTAAATACAGAGGGTTTACCTCAAAGTGCAAACCACTGGTAACATTCAAATACAGAAAGGCTAGATTATATTTTGCTAGAAGACATCTAAAAAAGATTGTCCACTTCTGGAACAGATGACGCCAAGAATGACAGGAGGAAAAGGAAATGACGGGCTCATGATTCAAAGCATGCTGCATCATCTGTCAATCATGAAAACAGAAGGCACTGAAGGCAGAAAGAGACACAAACAAGTAGGAACTGAAGGAATTGCCTGGCAAAGCATACAAGAGCATCACCAGACTTCAGGCAGTCATTGAGGGCAAATTATCAAGTACTAACAATATTTTCATATACAGGTGCTGGTCATAAAATTAGAATATCATGAAAAAGTTGATTTAATTCAGTGATTCCATTCAAAAAGTGAAACTTGTATTTTATATTCATTTATTACACACAGACTAATATTTCAAATATTTATTTCTTTTAATTTTGATGATTATAACTACAACTAATGAAAATCCCAAATTCACTGTCTCAGAAAATTAGAATAATACTTAAGACCAATACAAAAAAAGGATTTTTTAGAAATGTTGGCCAACTGAAAAGTATGAACATGAAAAGTATGAGCATGTACAGCACTCAGTATTTAGTTGGGGCTCCTTTGGCCTGGATTACTGCAGCAGTGCGGCGTGTAATGGAGTCGATCAGTCTGTGGCACTGCTCAGGTGTTATGAGAGCCCAGGTTGCTCTGATAGTGGCCTTCAGCTCTTCTGAATTGTTGGGTCTGGCGTATCACATCTTCCTCTTCACAGTACCCCATAGATTTTCTTTTTTAATTAGGTGCAGCCAGGTGGCAGAATGTGGACATTAAAATGGACATAAGTGACTTTTTTTTAATTCACGGCATTGTTCAAGCTGCGTACTACCCACCCTCCTCACCCCACCCCACACAAGCCAGTCCCAACTGCCTCTGAAATAAAAATATCAATGGGCTCAACAGTACCTTATTTAATCTATCCCAAAAACTTTCCAAGATGATGTACATCCTGCAGAAGAAGATTCAGTTCATGCAAAACAATGTGGAATGAAAAAGGAATAGATATCTGAGGTGTAATATTTTACATTGTTATAATGCAACTTTTATTCATGAATGAATACTGTTTGTTTACACTTTTGACTTGGTGATTAAGTGTGTGTGCTTGAGCAATGTAAGGACATTAAAATAAGCATATTTGGGCATCGAAATGGTAGTTGGGATGCTGCACCTCTCATTTGTTGTTCTTCCAAACTGTTTTTAGTATAATACATAATACATGTCTTGGCAAGCAGAGAGCAGACCCAGCAGGCACAGAACCTCATCACAACATTGTAGCAGTGCTACAAGAGTGCAGAAAATGTCGTTACAACGTGATCATGCCTGCAGAGGAGACAGGTTTTTTTCTTTAACTGCCTGTTTGTTAACAAGTAGAGCCAGCACTGATTGCACTTTGATGATTCTTGGCTTTTCGAATCAGTGCACCAATCAAGTCTTGAGACATCTTGGTTGATGTGTGCTACACCGTCACACAAACACACATCTAATTATATCATCAATATTACAATATGTGCTTTGTCATTTGAATTTGTAATTACATTGTAGGTTCCCACTATTCTGTTCTGCAATACTGACCACATCTGCTGAAGAAATCACAAAAGTCTGATTAGCCTCTTGACTTGCTAGCGATTCTGGATATGGATTGTTGGTTATCCTTTACTATTACTGAGCACAAAGTGTACAAAGGTTAATGACAATAAGGCAATCAATTTTGATATTAAGCTTGATTTTCCATTCACTGGGTAATGTTGACTAAGAACAGCTAATAAACCTGGCCACTTAAATGTTTTAGAGATATAGAGATTTGCATTAATGCTGTTCGCAAACCCAAACAGCTCTTTTCTATTTTCTCTGTCAGACAATTTGTCATTTGCATGTGCATTTGTAACTAAACTGTCTCCAGTTTTATAACAAGGTGTAAAAGGTAAAGGGAATGTCTTGCTTTGATGTAATTTCTCAGAAGACTCCTTGAAAGAATTAATAGTGTATGTATATAACTTGAAGAAACATATTTGCATTTGGCTTAACTGCACCTCCAGTGTATATCAAATCATCTAATGAAGTAAATAGCAATCAATGTCCAATGTGCATGGGATAGCAATTCTTTTCCAATATGTCTTGCTTGTACTTTGTGCAATTAGCCCAAGATGCATGAAGTGACTTTAGGTAATGTATCTAAATATCAATTTATGACGTTGACGGCCAGACAAACTAGGAAGACTTTTGTTTGTTTTTGTCTCATGAGATGTAACAAAGATTCTCAGAATATTCACAAGGACACATGAGCATAATTCTTACCAATTAAACATCATACAGTAGCAAAACTGAAAAGACTGTTAGTTTTTGGTGAGAAATGATTGAGTTCATATTGAAATGCTTGTCTTTAGCAAACAAAGTGTTATTTTGATTTCTTTGATCAAGAGGAGATACATATGAGGATCTGTCACAGTTCTGCCTTAGCCTTGCACCTGACCACGCCCCCTGGTTAGTCTATCTCTGTCATGTGTTCTGTGTGTGTTTACGTCTCCACATGTGCTGTCTTGGTCAACATGTTTAACTGTTTGTTTACATTCTACACAGGTGAGTGTTGTTGTCAGTTATGTCATGTGTTCCCGCCCTTGTCACGCCCTCATCATATCCGCTAAAAATCAACATTTGCCTTGTATGATCATAGTTTATTCATCCCAATGTGACTGTGTGTTATTTAAACTCCCCTGTGTCTCTGAGCCTTTGTCAGTCATTGTGTTTGTGTTGACATTTGTTCATGTCTACGTTTTTATTACAACATCATCAATACCAATCAATAGTGTTTGTTTTGTTCAAGAGCCTCCATTTTGTCTCAATATGTCAAATAAAGTGAGTTTATTTGGACCCACATTTGCATTCTCACTCCTGCATGCCACAAGCATTATGGGAGTGTTTTAGGAGAAATATCTGCACAGCAGGAGACTTAAAAAAAAAAAATTTATTAAGTTTTTGACAATTTTTATCCTCTTCCCTAGGTAGTAGTAGCCAATTAGCCCATCCCCTCCATTAGGACTCTCCCCATCACTTTTGCAATGTCCCTGACTCTAGGAGGGTGAAGGCAAGCACAAGCCTCCTTCGTTGCATGTGATGCAGCCACCGCCTCTTTTCTAACTACCGCTAATACACCGTCTCTGGGGAACAAACGTGCTCGGAGGAAAGTGCTGGATTCCCAGCTCTGAATGGACCAATCAGTAGATGCCTGAGCCAGCAGACATGGCAATGTGGGAGTGATAGAAAGAGAGAGTGCCATCTACCCGCCCAGAGAAAGCACTGCCAATTTTTGCTCTCTTGGGCCCCGGCTGTTGATGGCAAACAGCATGATCGCGATCCTCTGGTCATAGTGTCAGCGTCTTAGCCTGCTTAGCCACTCGGGGCTTATAGACTTACGTTATAACCTAATTCGTGTTTCCATTTGATCTCACTATTGTTGATGAGAAACTACTGAGGAATTGAGGAGATCTCCTTTTTAACAAGGGGGAATGAACAGAGAACAGAAGAAGAAAAGTTACGGATACAGTTGTGGCCAACACCTTTGCGGAAAATTTAATAGCTAGACTTCTTGGTCTAATACATTTTCCTCTATTTATCCTTCTTCATCTCTCATCCGTTCTTCCTTCCTTCTCAACCCCAGCTTTGGGCAATGTGATGGAGCGCTGCACTATGTGTATTTGCTCCTCTCTCTCTGAGCTCCACTCCTCTCCTGTTTCTAATTCTGCTCAGGCTTGGTAAAGCCGTGCGCTCAGTATCTTTGCGTGCTCTCCCTCCCAGATGTCAGTTTCTCACGTTGAAATTCCCTCAGGTCTGCTTCCAAATCACACTCAAACCCCCACCACCTTCCCTCCACCCACCACATAAGCCATATCAACACCTCTGCTCACGGCACCCTTAGCTGTCCGACGGCTGCAGGGAGACAGAGCATCCGAGATGGAGAGAGAGAGAGCTGGAGAGGAGGATAGTGATGGCTGAGTGCCTGAGACTGATGAGGTATTATGCTGTGGGTAGATATGCTACTGCTCTGCTTTTCTATAGCAAGTTGGTTTTAGCAGCAGGCTTACTGTAGTAATACATAGAGGTTGAAAAAGATAAGAGCCATTTAAGCTCTAAGAATTTTTGTTTTTGTCTCAGATACCCAAAATGCTAATACTAACTTTAAGGATGAATATCCTACTAGGTCTCAGGTAATGTTAAATGGTATGTCCTGAGTCTTAGAGTTTATATATATATATAATTCATTGAAATGTAGACTTCTTTCTGATTAAATGTATTATTTAATCAATCATTCTTATGCATTTCTAAATCTAAATAACTTGAATTTGATTATATACAGGAGAGGCACCACAATAATAACCTGCATTGTTATGATTTTTTCATATCAGTGTTTGAACCCCAATAATTGCTGCTAGTGAAGTATTTCAACTTGATTAGTCTCGAGCACATTGTGTTGCAAGAACCCATTATTTAAGCTCTCACTCTGATGACTACAACAGCAGTTAGAAGATTTCAGAATTCAGTAGGTGTTAATGGCACACATAAGCTTATAACTTGCTTGTTTTCTCTAGACTGATGCAAGCTAATACAATGCAATCAACCACATAAGCAACAATACTACCTCACTGAATGTATACGGTAAACAATATTGAACTATTTTGCAGCAAGTCCATTTTTGTACAAAATATCAAATTTCCAGCTGAATATCTTTTTCAATGGTGCATAATGAATGACAGCTAAAAAATAATGACTACATGACTATATGGATTCAGTCAGTTCATGGTGCTATAATTCTGTGTATTGTAAGTGTTTGTAAGTGTGTTGTTTACATTGCTGTATGAAACATGCAAAATAGATAATGTACACATTATAGTATACAGTGTAAGTTCTACTGCTGGAAAAAGAACCCTGTGAAAACCTTGGACATAAAAACCAAACGTAGTCTGGCCTCAGGTCATTAACCGAGTCCTGTAACCTTTTTAATAATGTCATGATTCATTAGAACTGATCAACAAGTCTTCTTGACCTGACCTTTCTTCCATTGTTACTGTCAGCCATGCCTGACAAACATTTCATCACCATGATGCTCAAATGTGGCTGCATGAATAGTGCTTGATAGCTTTACTGCGAGGAGAGCAAAGCTGTCATGCTGTAGAGCTGTTTGTTACATTTTATAGTAGGCTGGTATTAACCTTCACCATTATTCCATTGATAAAAATGCTTAGCTGAATGCTACTAGCACTTCCAGGTTGATTGTCAATTTTGTTTGATCTCAATTACTTACTAAAACCACGTTTTATGCAAATGCACTTATGCATTCACAGAGGTATAATATTTGCCACCAGAGGATGCTACACTAGCACCGCTTTCTTATTTTACAGCATGGTATTACTCAAACCTATCAATGACAAAACATGTCATTATGTCATAACCGTGCCTGTTTGAACTGTTAATAAGATGCTAGAGGTTATAAGCTCTGGGTGTATATGTCACAATGAATAAATAATGAATAAATGCCCGTGTTGCTCCAAATAGTCTAAGAGGAATATGTCAGATTTCAGGACTGAAGTGACAGATGGTACATGCTACTGTAGTCCAACTTGGTCTAATATTTGTTAGATAATATAATGTAATAAAATGTTGTACTTTACTAAAATATGAACATACAGTGGTGTGCTTTTTTGTTATTTTTATTAAGTGCATCATTAAGCACAATAATAGAGCATGCACAATGAACAACAGTATCCTACTGAAAGAAGCTACTGCCATTAGGAATATCATTACCATTAAGGGGTGTACTTGGTCTGAAACAATGTTTAGATTGTTGGTATGAGTAACATTTACATGAATGCTAAGACTTAAATTTTCCCAAGAGAATATCACACAGAGCATCACACTGCTTCCACTGGCATAGTCCATAATCCTGGTGCCATCTCTTCCTCAGATAAGCAATGTACATGCACTTTAGCATCCACATGATGTAAAATAAAACATGGTTCATCAGACCAGGTCACCTTCTTCCATTTCTCAGTGATCCAGTTCTGATGCTCACATGCCAATTGTAGGCACGTTTGACACTGGACAGGGCTCAGCATGGACTATCTGACTGGTATGCAACCACACAGCCCTATACACATCACACTGTGATGAACTGTGTGTTCTTTCCCCTTTATATGATGGCCAGCTTTAACTTTTTCAGCACGTTTCCCTGTAATTGGATCAGCCATGCCATTTTGATACAGTATCTCTTCTCTGGGGAGGGACCAAATGGGCTAGTCTTTGCTCCCCACATGCATCAGTGAACTTTGGAAATTCATGTGTCTGTTGCACTGATTGTCCTTCATTTGACCGCTGTCAGTAGTTAATAACCACTGCACACCAGGAGCACCCAACAAGACCTGTTGTTTTAGAGATGCTCTGACCCAGTTGTATAGCTGTTACAATTTGGTCTTTGTCAAGGTCACTCAGATCCTTACATTTGCTGTTTTTCATGCTTCCAAGTTATAAACTTCAAAAATGGACTGTTCACTTGCATAATTTATCACACCTCTTGACAGGGGCCATTGTAATGAGACAATCAATGTTATCACTTCACTTCTCAGATTTAATTTTGTTTTATCTCTTTTTGCTCTGGCAAAGAGATAAATGCACAAAAGGCTGATTTTATTGCAAACTACTCTGCCCTCATAAAAAACCATACATAGCCACGCAAATGCCTCATACAGTAATGGAATGTGAACATACGGTGGCTCATTACTGACCTAGACTGCAGTTCTAACTAATTTGAGCATTATTATAATCACACTTTGCTGTTACACATTAATTAGAAGCTGTGATCTTTCTTTGTCTCCGTCAGAAATAGCTGGCATTCACTAATGCGGCAGTGCAAGTGGCGTGTTGTCATGCTGCAGTCCCTAGTGGAGCGCCTTAGAAGATTAAAGCCAAAGAAAAATGAACTTCCTATGAAATGAAATGTGAAACTGACATGAAACGTGAATGTGTTTCAGAGGCTGTCATTTATTTTTAACACTAAAAGGTAAAATTAGAATAAATATATTCTCTATTATGCTGTATGGAAACAATGTGTAGCAATATCATCTTCTTGCATCACCTAATTTGTCAAATGTGTTGACAGTCAACAAACCTACCGATTTTTGCATTGTGTCTCCTGGAATTGTTCTTAATGGAACATTTTATTAATAATTCAGGGTTTGGGCAATCTTTTATGAATTGTTCATGAAGACAGAGTTGTTACTTTATGTTTTGTAGCATCAAATCTTTTATACAGCTCTAACGAGCCTCTGATCCAATCTGTTGATCTCCAACATCTGAAAGAAATGGACTTATATTGTGATATTGTTTGATGTATGTTTTATTATACCACCATTGATGCATTTGCTGTGTTAATACCTTTATTGAATTACTTACACTTTTGCATGAAGGTTTCAGTGTGTATAAAGCCAAAATAAAGACATGTCTTACTGCTCACTGCTTTCAGGAGTCCTGCTCTGCGTTTTAAGACTATTTGATCATAGAGGACCATGAGACTTCACTGTTGGTTATACATTTGTCAAAATAAAGCACCTGTACTAGACCTGTCAAACATGTGTAAACAGAGTGAGCTGAGGGAATACAGAGTGTGTGTACAGAAGTGTTTGAGTATGTCAGGTTAACCTTGTGATGAGAATTTACTGCTGGCTCAAATGCACAGGATGTCATGTTGTAGATGGTTCTACAGTTGGGTAATGCTGTGACGGTCATCATAAGAGAGAGAGAGATCAAGGGAAGTGGGAAACATGAAAGGTATTGCATTTCATTTTTGTATGACTGATATACACACTGTAAAATATACATTACCAGTCAAAAGTTTGGACACACCTTCTCATTCAATGTTTTTATTTTTTCTACATTGTAAATTAATACTGAAGTCATTCATACAATGAATGAGTCATGTAGTAAACTTAAAAGTGTTAAACAAACCAAAATATGTTTTAGATTTTAGATTCTTTAAAGTTTTACACAACTGATGTCTCAAACACACTAAGAGGGCAAGAAATGAAAGTCATGAACTCTTGACAAGGCACAGTTGTTAAATGAAAGCCATTCCATGGGACTACCTCATAAAACTGACTGAGAAAATGTCAAGAAAGCTGGCATCTAAGCAAGAGGTGCCTACTTTGAAGAATGTAAAATATAAACATATTCTTGTTTGTTTACTTGTTTGTTTACTAAATAATTTCATATGTATTTCTTCATATTTTGGATGACTTTAGTAGTAATCTACAATGCAGACCATTTTTAAATAATGACAAACCACTGAGTGTCCAGAAGGTGTCCCAACTTTTAAATGGTACAGTACAGACATACTGTATGTAATTTCATGGACTTTTTCCAATGACTATTGAGTTCTAGTGTTAACAATGTTAGCCTTGTTCTAAACAATAGTTTACTTAAAATTTCATCTATTAGTTAAAATCATCATCCATCTATTCTACCTTCAGGAGTTTTGCCCTGCCTCTTCTTGTTAAATCTGTAATGTTAGACTACACAAGAAACTAATGCTGGGAAATGAAAATAAGACAGCAAAGATGCCATATGTATATTAAAAGATTTCAAAAGCATCTTTTATAGATACATAGATTTTTAATTATGAGGTATGACTTTATGAAGAATGGAACAATGTCTAGAGTCTTGAATTAGCCACACAAAAGGCCTGATCAACCGTAGACCTCAGCAGACCATCAAACATATCCGATTCTAAGATTTTAGGGCTTGAGAAAAGGTATAGAGGCTGAAGTCAGAGATATAACTTGCAGCAATGCCATGTAGGCCTTAAAAACAAGTAATTCAACTTTAAACTTGATTCAGTATCTGAACTAGTTCTGCCATAAAAACTCAGAAGAAGATATTAGCAGAGAGCTTAATTATTAGGGTCTTTGGCATAGGCCCTGGCTGCAGCACAGGTCTGCAGCATTCAGTCTAGAGCAGACACTGCCGGATTTGGATGGCAAAGGCGTAGACACCCCCCTGTTCAACAGCACCAGGGCTAACCTGGTGGTGGTGGCAGCTACATGTGGCTTCTGTGATCGATAGAGCGTAGGCAAATTACTTCCTTTTAAAGTTGAGTAGTAGCTTGTTGTTGGCGAGAAAGCTGAATAAATGGGTGATGTAGCACTGGCTTAGGTAAATGCTGAAGTACTGAAGTAATGCTCTACCTTTTGTTGGTACCTGTAATGAGACGTTCAGCTGCAGTTTGGACCAACTGTATTTGTGACAAACTTGACCTGAAGATTAATGTGGAGAGCAACTTCCAATTGTCAATACAGGAGAAGATGAAGGCATGAATGACGGTTTCAAAATCCTTACAACATGTGTTTTATTTTTGCTATGTACTTGTGAAAGAAACTACTTTTCAGAATTATGCTTATTTGCTCTTCAAATTTATGAGCAGATTCAAATAACTGTGCTTTGCATGGCTCTGTACTTTAACTCTTAATGGTACAAAATCATTTACTATAACTCCAAAATGTAATGTTGTCTCTTTTGTCTTTGGTTTGTTTTTGTGACATTCAGCACTTTATGTCTCTTAACCAATTACACATGAGCTGCACTGAGCTTAAGTGGAAGGTATAATTGTATGTCATCTGCATAACAGTGATTTGATATATCATACGTAAGGTTGCACCCAAGGGGGAGCATGCAAAATTAGAACAAGACACAGCTCGAAATGTTGCCTAGAGTTATTGTGCAAGTAACAGTTGCTGTAGGAGAGGAGCAGCTACCAACTGTGAAAGAAAATGTTCTGTTTTCCTAATAGGAGACAAACCACTAGAATGCAGTACCCTGCCAGAATCACATGGTGCGTCATCAGGCTGCATGCAGGTCAAACAGAACATTTTCCAGATTCATTGCCTAAAGATAAGTCATTGGATAGTGCGAAAACAGTAGTACAGTACTGTGAAGTGGACTGGAACTTGTAGGGTAGGGGTGTTCTGGAGGGCTGGTGTCCTGCCTAGTTTGGTGATTTCTACTACAAACCTGCTGAGCTGAATTAGGAGTGTTTGATCAGGAAGATCACCAAACTGTGCAGAAATCCAGCCCTCCAGGACTGTAGTTTGACACCCCTGTTCTAGAGTATATTTTGTGTAATTAGAAATGAGGAAAATTGGAGAAAACCACTTTTACCAAAGCTTTTAATAAAAACGGTAGCTTAGAGATGGATCTAAAATTATTTTTCAAATTAAAATAAATATATACATATATATATATTTTTTAAATTATTAACGGATGGGCCAAGCTATTTTTTAATAAAAGGGTCAGCCTCTACATGTTTAAAACTATAAAAAAAAAACATTAAACTATTGTTTATTATGGTAACGATTACTGGGACCAGTTGAGTGCACCACATATTTAAGAAGTAGCATGAGGCATCCTGGACACAAACAGTGGTCCTAATGTGTGTAATTAAATTACTCAAACTGATGGAAGCAATAGGTAATTCAGAAGGAATGTGACCTGGATTTAAAATGTATGATCTTATGTTATGAACTTTGTACATAAAGAACATTATAAAGCCCTCATCTGTTTCTGTAGTAACCTCAGGAATGCCTAAAATGACAGGATGGAGTATCATGTCAATTGTGTTAAACAGAACTTTGAGACTGTGGGAGTTTATTGCTGTTATGCTAGCACATTATGCTGCTCTTGCAGCTTTGATAGATCACTGGTAATTAGCTGTACATGCTCTCAAAGTTTGGAAGAGACATGAGAAGTTTGCTAGGTGTACAAATCAAAAAATAAACAGTGATTTCTGCTTGAAAGAACAGATCATGCTCTTATGTCTTCATCAGTGCTGTATGATCATTACTAGTGTTTTTTATTATTATTTACCTAGGAAAACACAATAGCTGCACTCTGCTCTTACCATACCCCTGTGTACAATTAATGGAACTATTTGCATTTTAATGGGCAATTGAAATGTTACAGCTGGTTAAGCAGAGAGCCAAGGAAAACAGCAATTACCTATTCGACCTCTGTTTCCTAGTGCACAGCATACAGCGTGAAAACACTCCATTCTGGTGAGGGTATAAT
Source organism: Crenuchus spilurus (assembly GCA_036984385.1). Lineage (NCBI taxonomy): Eukaryota > Metazoa > Chordata > Actinopteri > Characiformes > Crenuchidae > Crenuchus > Crenuchus spilurus. The sequence goes on from BRDA01069538.1 coordinate 28,345, forward strand.
CCAAGTGATTGACAGGCCTATTACCAGATCATCAACTTTAAACTTGTACTCTGTCATTATGAGGAAACATACTGCAGCGGATTAGGGTCTTATATCCCTCTGAATGCACCAAATCAGTGTGAGGAAAAAGGATGTGTTGACTGCCTCTCAGTTGGCTCTTTTAGTTTAGCCCACTGGAGACTATCTTCAGAAATATGGAAATGATATAAGGAATAAATGCTGGTTCCATAAGATTTCCAATTAAATCAAATGTTTCAAGTGCCAGCAAAAAGGGCATAGACAGATATGTAATATTTAAATACTGAAAATGATTGCTTACAGTTGATAGGATGACATAATAGTACAACACTTCTTAAAAAATAGGCCGCATCTATTACGTCACTGGATGTCATTTGTCACTGTCCATATTCTTCCAAATGGCAGCACAATTTTATAAGCAGTGACATGAGCTTGCCCACTCCATTGTAGCTCCAGACTGAATCACTCAAATTAGCAACCATAGGAAAAATGATTCATTACTTTCATATCTACAGTAAACTTGGTTCACTTGGTTGTTTTTCACGTCTGTTTTGGTAGTGAAAAATGTGTGCACTTGGGAGGCTGTGTTAAATTTAGTTAGTCAAAGAGAAGTTCTATATAATAGTCATTTTCTATCAGAAATATCTCTAAAAATGACTGATAGCATGGGTCAGTATAGATCAGATTATCAAAAGAAAAGAACATTTCAAAAGGAAACACAAATAAGATGTTAACTTAAGTCTGTCAAAGAAAAATATCTAAGCAATACAATTTCCTCTGAGTAATTCTGATTACAACCCCCATTTCCTTATGCAGTAAAAACTGAAAACTGTAATTTGTTCATTCATATCAACTTCTATTTAAATGACAATAGGACAAAGAAGAGTTTTCAATGACAATTCTATTTGTTAAGCATATAGTAAATTTAGAATTTAATGCCTGCAACTCAAAAAAGTAGTATTAGCATTGTCCTGCCTAGTTTCTGAGAAAAGACGTTATCTTAACGGCAGCATATGTCTTTCCAAAATGAAGTATGTACATGTGGAACTTTAGTTTCTCCATTCTAACGTCCCTGATGATGAATGATAACTGAAGCAATATTTCCCATAAGAAATAATATAAATCCAATTATTACATTCCAGATACTCCAAAATATTAATAAAAATACATTTCATATAGAATAACTATAGTTTTACATAGAGAACACAATGAGAAATAAATACAAAACACTAATGAAATGGATAAATGAACATTACTCTTACTGGTTTACGTTCTGTTTTAGAGAGTGCTTGTGTGGTCCAGCTGGCAGTTTTTGTTTTGTACACCTGTTCTCTGCGTTCTCGCTCTCATTTTCAGGTGGTAGCACTGCATGCTGTTGCTTTAGTGTGAAGTGTTTTAGTTTAGTGTTTTGAGCATTATTATTTGGATGTTTCTCAAACCTTTGTTTTTTTTTTGTGAAGCTCTTTAGTTTCTGTCTACTCTGCACTTGGTTCCACTCATAAGTCTGGGTACGGTCCTGTGACATATTCTTGGCATATTGAAATGTGTCCACAGTGGTCTCTTTCTAGCGCACTCAATAAAAAAGCACAAAAAACACTGGAAAAACAAAAAGTTGATGATAACCAAACTGTACAATAACCAGGGCGAACAATAACTGAGGTTCCACTATATTAATATTTTGGAAATTTTATTGTATTTTTAGAAAGTATGCCAAATTTTATCCACATGATTTTTGTAGTTACAACAGCATAGTTCAGTTTAGTATAACATCTTTAGCTGGATATAAACTCTAAACTTGTAGAATTTCCATGAAGTCTCCTGAGCCATCAGAGAGCAGATTTGTGGAATTTAATTCTACTTTGGGATGTTTCCGTCACGAGTACATTTAATTCTTTTCTCTACTATCCAAACCTGATTCAAGCAATCAGCTTAAACCATGCATAATATTTTGTTGGAAAGACAATATTTCATTCATATATCACACATCTCCTTAACATTTCAGCAGTTTCTTTGTGACACCAAAGAAATCTGTTGGATACAGAAAGGAGAGTTTAGTGATTGTCTCCCACTGCTCAAATGTTTCTCCTGAGAAAAAGACTCAGTAGTTTCACTGCTGCTCTTGAGGAATCTCAATATGATCTCTGACATTTCTCATAAAGATCCAAGAGGGTAATGAGTTTGAATGCTGTAACTAACTACTGTAATATGGAGAGAAGTAAGTAATGTATTCTTTTTTATTCCAAAGTGATATTAGGAAATTCTCCATTAAGGCATTTGAGTGATATAACCTTCCTCTGGACACACATGTACTGTGTATGAAAAGGCAAAAAATAGAATTGGTTTGGACGATAGTACAGTCATAGCAAAGATAGCTTTTCTTCTTCATCATCTTTTCTTTTGGACTTTGCTGAGATTCTAGTTAAACTGTCCTCAAATATCATGGTATAGCAGATGACAGTATATCATCACGACAGGCAAGAAATGCATTTTGAGCTTGAAAATGAGCTTTTGCATTTGAGAAATGACTTACTTTGTTGTGGGCTTCCCACATTTCAGGATGCAGTCTTAAGAATAAACTTTTTTATATTCTAGCTCAGTAAAATCAATAGCTGTCTGGCCTTGGTTTTTGTGATGAGATTCAGATGAAAATGTTAAAGGTTTTCTGGCCTTTCCTCAAGTGGCAACAGTAATGTTTTATAAATGAGAGCCAAAGGACCATGAGGGTGAAAATATTCAAAAGCACTCTGAAAGAGCTGAAGGCCAAAGGAACCAGAGTTATATGATGTCAGGGTAAAGGAGACTCACGTTCTCTATCTCTCTCTCTCTCTCTCTCTCTCTCTCACACACACACACACACACATATCATGGTCAGAAAAAAGAATAGAGTTTCTATCCTGACTTATGATAAAACATTAAAACAAAGGGATACTTGTTTTTTTCTTCTCAAAGATATCTAAATATTCTATGATGGCTTAGATGACTTTGCCAACTGTTTGGCCTTTGTCTTCTGCCAGTTTCTGATGCAGAGTGCATGCACTGCAAAGATTTCTAAGAACTAGAACAATAAGATGCCATTTAAATGTTATAGGGTCAGTGGATTGTCTTGTGCTATTGTCAAATGACTTTTCTAGAAATATATCAAAAGCCTATGATATTTCTGTGGGCAGGAAAAGGCGGGTGCATCCATGAATCCAGGAATGACAGACTTTATTACAAAAACAGAGACTTGTGAAAAAAATACGGTTGACATACCTGAAGACATATACATAGCTTGGAAGACATACAATCACTAGGTAAATGTATAATGACGGACGGAGACTGAAACACTGGGAAGGCTCTTATAGAGACAATGATTAACATGAAAAGATACGGTAGGACGTGAGTTAAGACAAGACAGGTGCTGAGTATACTGAAGGCATGATGACATGACAAGGGCAGGGACATGACAGATGTAAACAAAGGATACAAAAATGAGACATAGGGAAATGTAAACACAGACCACATGACAGGGCAAAAATCAACTTCAATATCTTTTGAAATAATAAATATATCTCATATGTGGATATATTCTGTATCTTCCTATGTGTAACATGTCTATGTATTACCTTATTTATTATAAACAAGTTCTTGTATGTAATTATACCTTTTTATATGAAATGTGAATTTTGTAACCCTTAAATATTTTGGTAAACTATTTGTATCTAACTCTTAATCTAAATAATTAATTACATTTTTGGTCCTACAAAAGGTCAAATAGAGATTTTTTTGGAAAGATTCAGCATCATTCAGGACCACTTCATTAGATTTTTTGCTTAATTGGATACTGTTGTGCTGAAAAATGTAGGAAAAGAAAGATAAATTACCAGTCTGTCCGTGTAGCTTTATTTTTGTGTTCAGTGTAGGAGGAGTTAGTGTTGTGTTTGAACGCAGAGTCAGCTGGATTATTTGTTCTTGTGCGCAATGAAAGGCCGGTTCATTTCCCATGACACACCATTTGTTTTGTTTCCATAGTTCTTGCGACAATTGCTGATGCACTGTTTCTGCCCTGCTCTCCACTGCATCGTTATGTCATATAGACACACTCTGAGTTCACAGCCATGGCAGCTATATACAGAGACCAATTTACTCCCAGTTTGCCCTGTGTATCAATTATAAAGCAATGACCTCTGAGAAAGACACTTTTCCTGCTTCATAGCTGATTGGCTGATACAGATTTGTTTATGCCAGATTGCTGACTGTGTTTGACATTACACCAGAAATAAAATGAGTGCAAAGCCCTTAAGGTATTTTATTTTCATTGTCGTTGACCTCAGTTGCTCTTCAGCTTCAGTAGACCCTGAACTTATACATTTGTACATAAATGTAGTCATGTGGCAGACTTGCAAGCAAGATACAGTAATAAAAACGACATAGCTATGACTATGAAACTATTCATACCTTGTAAGTGTACAACTTTGATGATAGTCTGATCAAATGATATTTGAACAAAAGATATAACAAATAAACATCAAAGTACAATTTAAGCAAGAACATAGCCTCATTTATATTTAGCAAAGAAGAATATACTAGCAAGCCATTAATAACTGCTTAGGAAAGTACAAAGTGTATTAGCATTGCCATGAGTGCATATACACAGAGACATACTACATTGCTATGAATGATTCATAGGTCAGGGTTGACCATGGAATAGCCTGAAGATATGAGTCTTAGAAAGAGTTTAGAGATGAGGCAGCTCAGACTTGTGAGCAAAACTTGTTCCACCACTAAATGGCAAGTTTTGATCTTAAATAAAGACACATGAGATGACCAGAGGTTCTATGTTTAGCACATTTATAAACCATGTTTGAGTGTAAATCATTCAAGACTCATAAAGGACAATTGCTGATCCAAACTAGACTGTCTAACGAGTGACCCAAGCCTCCGTTTCTCCTGAGAAAAAGACGTCTCCTCTTGAGTTTTAGTAGCAATCTCAAGACTTACGTCACACTCCAAATTGCATAGATAATAGTCATACTTACTAAAGACAGGAATCTCAATATGAACTCAATCATTTCTCATCCTGGACTATGATCCTTCTCAGTATTAATATTGTTAATATTAATATACCCAGATAGCCAAATTATTCTGGCCCACATGTGGCCATCATCCCACATTTCCTTTGGCCCACTTGCTGCATGAATTGGTGACACTTGGGCATACCGCTTCTGGTTGCAAGATGTGGGCCACATATACACTAGAATAGGGCCACATGTCAACCAAATGTAGGTAACACTGCCATATCTCTGCCAGATGTGGACCACATCTGTTTTAGAACATGTGAGCCAAATAAGTTTTTTAATATGTGGGCCATTGATGGCTCATATGTAGGTACCCCTGCCATATCTCAGCCAGAAGTGGACCACATCTGTTATGGTACATGTGAGCCAAATGTGTATTTTCAATATAAGGGCCACATTTGGCTCACATGCAGTTTGCCAGTGCCAACAGTGGACCAGCAGGTGCCATTTCTCGGCCAGAAGTTGCCCAAAATCATTTGCTATCTGGGTAATGACTTCGCCAGACGTATTTTATGTCTCCTTTTCATCTCAGACTGTTTCTCTTAAAGAATTTTAGGAACTCTCCTGAGTCATTAAAGAATAACATTTGGGAAATTCAGTTTTCCTCTAGGGGAGTTCTAATGGGATAAAACAATGCTAACACAAAAGAAACAAAGATGTTTGGTAGAATTACTTTACATATGAAATGCAAAAATCGATGGTTTCTTGGTCCCTACAGGTTTATTATCAAGGCTTAGCACTACAGTTTTAGAATGATTTCAGCTGCAGGCTGGGATGCTTTCACATATAAAATTACATATTTTTTTATATCAGATTGTGTTCCTTGAGAGTTTTCATGAGTGTTTAAAGTTTCTTCTTCACAATGCTTAGAATGGTCTATTTCACTGCATGATTGCTGAGACTCACATTCTAAATGACACTATCTGTGAGCTTATTTTCAGCAGTTTAAACTTTCACACATCTATTTCTTCACACTGTTTGGTACCCGATAACAGGATTTTTTTGGGCCAGGGTTCATTTTCATTTTCTTGCAGACCTTTCAGAGAGCACTCAAATGTGATACCAACTTTATTCAACCAGAAAAATAATGTACAAGGTGAACATTTGCCGACTTATGCAGGTTTATGCTACATGAAGGGTCAGAGCATTTTGGCAAGAATTATTCATCTGCTGTGCAACAATGGCCTGAGAGTGACTACGCATGGTGTGGACCAAATTTAAACTAATTACAAGATCAGACAAACTCAGCAGCCACAGAACACATTTGTATTTTGCTGTTTGCCTTTTGAAAGTTCAAACATGAAAGTTCTGTGCAACATGTTTCAACTTAAGACATGATAGGATATCAAAGAAACTGATAAACACAAATCTCAGAACCAATCTCCTTTGAAGCATCAGACGTTTTTAAATCCGTTTCAAATGCAGCTCACCACATAAGTATATGATTTTATTTAATCTAACCTCATATTAATTTCATTCAAGATGGAGGCAACAATGTGTGTGGGCATCCCTGTCCTGCCTCTTCTCCTTCTTGTCTCCACCCTGTTCTTGCTCAACTCTTTATCAAAGATCACACATGAGTCAAAACTATGAAAAATGATTTGTAAAGGCAATGAAACAGTTAGCAATGCCTAAATACTTTATTACTTAAACACTTAAACAATGTGCAGAGATGAGTGTACATCAGTTCTGTTAGATTAAGGTCAGGACTAGGATTGTGCACCCCTGATTTATAAATAGATGTATTACTGTTTTACTCTCCTTAGAATTGAACACCCAGTCAAGAGAACTCTAAAGTCATAATCCAGAATGCAGTGAACCCCAGAGTTAGAGATGCCAAGAATAACAGCTAAAGGCTTGCAGGAATCAATTGAACATGGAAGTATTTTGAAAAAAACGTCATTTAACACAGTCCACTGCAGCATAAAGAAATACAACCTGAAATTTTATTACAAAAGGAGAAAGCCATGCATCAGTTTTATGTAGGAATGCTGTGAAGTTCTCCATGCCAAAGACTTGGCATGGGACCATCCAGACTGTTATCATCAGTGTCCATGGCATGGGTGCCTTTCATATCTGTGAAGGTACCTTTGACTTGGAAGGGTATATTGGGATTTTAGGAACACGTGCTGCCATTAAGAAGCCATGTTAATTTGCCATGAGGCATCAAATTCTAAATTTGTTCATTATTATGGTAAACAAAAAATAATTAATATTTCTTGGTATTTTCTCAGTCAGCTTTATGAGGTAGTCACCTAGAATGGCTTTTGGTTAACAACTGAACCTTACCAAGAGTTAATGACAAGAGAATAAACAAATAAAATTTTGTTTTTGAAGCATTTAACAAAATATCACTTTTCTAGAGATATAGTTTGTAGTTTACGACGACAATCCAAATGCACCATAAGAAGATACAGTGTCCTAAAGGTTTATGTGTCAAAGCCTACTCTTATGCTTGCCTAACCCTGTTTACATTCTTGTGGCTTTTTTATCTACTTCATCCACAAAATGTTATAGTTTCTGATCTCCATGATTAACTCATCTTTTTCCTCAGTGAACTTCATTCATGCAATAATGTTGCATTCAGTTGCTTATTAGAAGATTGCAACTGATCTACACACTACACACAGAAAGCATGCTGATTGACTTTAGGAAGTCCAAACCAGTTCCCAGTTACTATTGATAAAGTAGATGTGGAGGTTGTTGGATCATACAAGTACCTTGATGTGCATTTGGAAAACAACCTGGACTGCAGTTGTAACACCAACACAGTATACAAGAAAGGCCAGAGCCATCTGTACTTCCTGTGAAGGCTGAGGTCTTTAGGTGTGTGAAGACCAGTCTGTTGTAATGAATGCTGTATTCTGTGCTGTTGTTTGCCGGACCAATAGATCCTCAATGAAGAAAGTGAAACACTCATCAAGAAGACTGGCTCTGTTGTAGGAATCAAGTGAGACTGTGTGGAGGTTGAAGCAGAACAAAGGATATAAACTCAATACGTTGTTAGCTATCTTGGACAATACCTCATATCTATCACATCAATCTGTCTGTCTGTCTTTTAAACCGAATTTTCACATTTATAAAAATATTTTGACATTTTCCCTGTCTGAAAAGGTAAAATGTTGCTATCACGTCTCAAACTTGTGTATGATTTAGAATCCAGAGTTTCCCCATTTGTAAATATGACTTTGATTACCATTCAAGAGCAATTAACAAGTGGGAAAATCTGTATGTCCCAGTTTCCACTCATTCACTGTTCATTACAGTGCGAGTAGAAGATGAGAAATGATGCTGTGAACTGCTCTTAGGCCATCCTTTTAGCTCTTATTCTTCTTTACACTCTTATCACATTTTGATAAATCTGGTGTCAGCCTTATGGTGTCTTGTCTGGAGGCATGGCGTCTGAATGTGAACACCTGCACTATCTACAGTCAGGTGAGAAAGAAAGAACGAAAGACATAGCCAGCAGCAGCCAGGAGATATCTTTCTCTTTCTTTTCTTACTCCATCACTTCATGTCCCAGGCTATGGAGGCTGGTGATTGTTGACAATTTAATTGAAGAATGGCTGAGGGAAGAGAGCACGAATTACATCTGTCAGGCTGTTTACCTTGTTGTCTCTGCCTGTGTCATGGACACAAATGCTGCTACCTGTGCGTCTGATTGTGTCCCTATCAGATCGTCCTTTAGGCTTTTCTCTTATTTACTGCAGGAGAATCATTTCTGACAACTTCTCAAGCCTCAAATGATGACTATTAAGGTGGTTTAGCCATTAATACAGCTGCAGCAGAACAATGGAGAACAGAATGACATTCTGTTTATTGAAAGATGATATCTACACTATTATAGAGGAAATGCACTGTCACCTATTTGACTTCAAAAGGAGACAGAAGCCTTCACGATGATTTAGGGGGTTATTATAGAGCATCGTTTAGCATTCTGACTGTATGCTGATGCTGTGACCCTTTCAGTGGCAGATATCTCAGATATGGTGCCATGAATGTATGAATGCCATGAATGAATGCTCCTATCAATCATGCTTAGCTTGTTAACACACTAGAAAAATGACAGAGCCTGAACAATACAAGATCTCTCAACGTGATTTAAAACCAAATTTAGAACATGAGACATGTTTAAGAAGCAGAGGGTATAGATATACATGTACTACATTGCTTCTTCACACTCCATCAAAACATTTACAATCCTGGGGTGCGTTTCCCAAAAGCGATTGAACTTATTGATTAACAAACAACTTTAAGAACGACGTAACTTTAAGAACGCAATTTTTCTGACTGTTTCCCAAAAGCCTTCTTATCTTCCAAACTTTCGAAAGAGTCCTTAAGTAGCACTTAATTGACTCCGCCCTCATGTCTGCATCAAATAGGCTCGGCCAGTCGAAAACTGAACCACCGATTTACATACATTTCTTCATTATTAAGCCACAAACGTATTGTTATGTAAACAATAATTATAAAAGCAAATATCAAAAAAGTATTTACACTACATACATGCAAAAAAATAAAAAAAACATTTCACTTGGAGTTGCTGTCCATCGCATGCGAAGCCTACCTATAAATAGGCTTGTATGTGTCCATGATTAATCAGTGAATTTGATTGGTTAAGAGTTGACAAGCTTAGTAGGCCAATTTATAACCATTGCTTGGGACACAATATATTAATTTACTACTACGACTGTTACACTGAAAAAAAACCCCACTGTATTTATGTAATTTATATGTATATCAATAAATAATATACTTTAATCAATCTTAGTTTTTTATTTCATGAAAACAATAATTTCAACTTAATAAGTACATGTGTGCGCAGTATTGAACTAAGTATGCTGACTCTAATTTACGTGACGCAATTACGCTTTCAAAAGAAAATTTAAATGTTCATGAATTCTTGTTTGTATATACATGCGTGTGCTGAGTGTTGCATATTTCAAAGGATGATCAGCGGCCTCTTTCCTTTTTCAGAGAGAACTGCATGAGAACTTCAAGTTAAGAACAACTTGGCCAGTTACGAGAGGGTCAGATCACTCGTAGATTTACGAACGAGTTTAAGTACAACGTGGGTTACGAAGGGTTTCGGGAAACACTCTTAAATTTAAGAATGTTTGTAAGCATGAGGTTACGAAGTACTTAGCGTTAAGAACGTTTTGGGAAACGCACCCCTGTACATTTACTTATTTTTGATCTTATTTAGGAAACATAATGTATTATTGATGATTTAATGCCATTGGATTATTTTATATGATGATGCTAATCTACAATAAATAATTTATGCATTATCAATTTAATTTTAAGCACTTTAGCCTGCAGAGTGCATCACTAAGACAAAGAGAAAACTTAAAGTCATATCCAGTGAGACTAAACAGTCACCCAAAATATGACTGCCCAAGGGAAGGCATCATAAATGAAAACACAGAGGCAGTAAATAAAAAAGAGGAAATCAAGCCCAATATTCAAATGTAGATTCAGGAACTGATAGAAATCTACCCAGGTCTGCATTAAGCATTCGTGTGAGTTTAATAACATTTTGTCAATATTCTGCATAATTAGGCCAACTACTGTAGATCTTCAATTAAAGTGACTCTAACCAATGAAATCATGATTTAGAGAGAAACCTTTTAAAGTGTTGAGTAAGACATGTGTAACAGAGCACTTACACTTGTTATGGTAAAATATTTTGAGGTAATATATGGGCATATTAGAATATTATGACCACCCCTGCTTAAGAATAAACTCAGCCCTGGATGACAAAGATACCACATGACAGGGTTTGCTGCACATATAAATAAAGGAACTCACAAGTCAGTTGTAGCAGAGTTCAAAGTGATCATTATGGGCAAAGGACATGATGTGACTAATGTCCAAAAGGGCATGATAATAGCGTACTGGGTGAAGGGTGTAAACATCTTGGAAACTTTGTGGTATTAAAAGTGTACTGAGAGTGGACATCTTCTATACTGAGTGCTTCCCAGTGGTGTAAGAGTCGTGTGCCATGTGCCACTAATGTCAGAGGGGAACTATGAGTCTGGCAAGTGTTACTGAGCAATCAAAGTGCCACAACTGACTAGTTCACATCTGTAATGAAGACATGTGCAACAAAGAAATTGTCAAGGTTCACCAAAGTGTGCCAAGAGCACTATTAGGGAGGTGGTCATAATATTCTGGTATGACTGCTGACACATGCATTTGACTCATCTGAATAACTTGAACTCAAAAGTAACACTTGTGTCTTTGTGGTACATTTTTTTTAATCACCTTGAGATCAGGGTGTGTATGGGTGTACTGAAGTGAACATCCTCTATCTGTATCTAATCATCAATCATACTAAAGTAGTCACCAAGTAACAGGTCGCTTGGAAATGAAGCATCCCCCAGAGAAGCCACACAGTTCCAGAATATATTGTTGCCCCGGGAAAAATTCATTTGACCAGACAGGGTCCTCTTGTTGCGGTGGGACAGAGCTTGACATTTTACCTGCATTCGTACAATCTGTGGAAATACCTCCTGCCAGCAGGCCCCTCAACCGGAAAAAAGCCCCAGCGGGGCCACCTCTCTTGTAAAGATTTTTCCCTCTTTTTCTATCTCTTGAAAAAGTCTGCTGTCACCTTGGGGTTATGGTTTCCCCCTTTTGGCTACCACCAACAGTGAGCCTTAGACACTAGTATAGTGAAAGCTTGCAGGCCACTTTCATTTTCTTTAGTCATTATCTAGAGAGTCTCAAACGAGACTCCCTGTGAGCTCTTTTAGAAAATAATGTTGTGGATTATTTGAGCCACAAAAAATCAGTGCATACAACAAAGTTCTTGATTTATGAAACCAAAAACAGCTAATGCAGTTGCAGTTGAGGTGCAGCTCATTAACCCCAGCTAGGCAATATATAAAATGAGAGCAGAATGGTTTCATTCATGTTACTATCATACAATATTCATAGATTCATTCTGAGCCTGTCTTATTAAATCCATTAAATTATAATTATGATCACATAACTCATTAGGCTACTCACAGAACAATTTAGTTCTTTTATATTACACATTGCTGTTCAAAAGTTTGGGGTCACACAGAATTTTCCAAATTCCACAAATGCTGTTGCTCCAATTACTCAATATGGTACACTCTTAAAAAGATGGTTCTTGGGCCCCAAATGGCTCAGCAGACTAAGACGCTGACACTAGGACCAGAGGATTGCAAGTCTGAATCCCGGTCATGCTGTTTGCCATCAACAGCCGAGGCCCAAGGGAGCAAAATTGGCAGTGCTCTCTCTGGGTGGGTAGATGGCGCTCTCACTCTCCCTATTACTCACACATTGCAATGCCCGCTAGCTCGGACATTGATTGGTCCATTTGAAACTAGAGACCCTTCACTTTCCTCCAAGCGCGTTGGCTCCCCAGGGACGGTGTATTAAGACGTAGTTCGAAAAGAGGCGGTGGCTGTTTCACACACAACAAAGAAGGCGTGTGCATGTCTTCACCCTCCTAGAGTCAGGGACAGTGCAAAGTGATGGGGAGAGTCCTAATGGGTTAGGTTAATTGGCGACTACCACATTGGGAAAGGGAGAAAATTGGCACAAAAAAAAGATGGTTCTTCAGGGGTACCTTAGTAAAAGAAATGGTTCTATATAGAAGCATGAACACTCAAAAAATGAGTTTCCATGGTAAAAGGGTTCTTCAGATTGATGAGGAATGTCTTGAAGATGGTTATATACAAAACCTTTTTGAAAATGATATAAAAATGTATATAACCTCAAAAAGGGTTCTGCTGTAGTTACCATGTGAAGCTTGTAATAATAGTAGAACCCTTTTTGGTACTATATAGGACCAATTTCAAAAGGCTTCTAAATAGAACCATCTACAACACATTCCTCATCAATCTGAAAAACCCTTTCACAATGGAAAGAACCCTTTGAGTTCATTGAGTGTTTATGATTCTACATAGAACCTATTTCTGTACTAAAAATGCTTAAACAACCATCTTTTTGTAGAGTGTAGAAGGGTTCAGTTTATGTGTCTCCCACAAGTTGTTGACAGAGAGTTCAGCTGTTTACTCTCCACTTGAAGTGTAGCATTTGCACAAAGATCCAATGGACATATAAATGTCATGTATACACTAGAATAGGATCTATTGTCTATGAACAACCTCAATAAACATGTTTTATCCCTAGAATATAAGGTGTGCAAGCATTTTTCAACTAGAGTTTGATTTTGAAAAAAAAGTTTATCTTGTTCAACATCAGTGAAATAAGTGTTACAGCACTAATGCTAGCTCAAAGCACATATCCATTATATGTCCCATGATGCCTTACACAAAACATCTGGTAGAGTGTAAACAGGTGTATTAAAGCCTATAAACTCATTGTCAACAACAAGAGTTACCAGTTTGAAGAATTCAGATTCAAAGTCCTGAGTATGTTGTTGCCCCTGAAGGTCTTCCTTACCTGGATCAGGTTTATTTTGGGGTTAATTTGTTTTAGCTAAACTCTGCACGACCTTGGCTATTGTTTACAGTCATAAATGAGTGCAATGTGTAGTTCTTAAATGTAATTGAATGTATTTAAGTTGGGTCATAAGCCAAAATGTACAAAACCAACAAAAATATAATATAATATACAGTCAAATGTTTGGACACACTTTCTCTATATTTTTCTTTTTTTCCTACACTGTAAATAAATACTGATGTCATCCAGACTATGAAGGAACTTAAATATTAAACAAACCAAAACATGTTTAAGATTTTAGATTCTTCAAAGTAGACACACAACTGATGTCTCAAACACAGACAAGTGACAAGAGGCAAGAAATGCAAGTCATGAACTCTTGACAAGGCACAGCTGTTAACTGAAAGCCATTCCAGGTGACTACCTCATAAAGCTGACTGAGAAAATGCCAAGAAAGCTGCCATCTAAGCAAGAGGAGCCTACTTTGAAGAATGTAAAATATAAACATATTCTGGTTTGTTTAACACTTCTTTGTTTATTAAACAAATACATATTTCTTCATAGTTTGGATAACTTTAGTATTAATCTACAATGCAGAACATCTTTAAATAATGAAAAACCACTGAATGTCCAGAAGGTGTGTCCTCAGACAGGGGTAAGTATGAAATGTGTATAAACAGGTAGGCTCCATGGCAGAAACAGATGTTTGAATAAAACAGCACAATAGCATAAGAAACGGATGCAGAGGTAGGTGTAGGCTGTTTGTGAGATTAATGAGAGCTGAGTAGCATGAAAGTTTGTCCTATCAGTATAAAGACAGCTGCTGACTTGAGGTTGTTAATATTGTGTTCCACTTGCAGGTAAATACTGTTATGAAATCTTGTGATTAATGCATGAATCTTTTTGTACCTCCTACAGTAGAGCTCTGAGGGAACATCATTTATGCTAGAGTGAGTTTTGTTACAGCAAGCTCATCTCTAAGTGCTGTTAAATCGGTGGTGGTTCACAGTCAGGTTAACAGTTGTCTGAAGTGATGTTCTGTCTTCTTCAGGAATAGACACTTGTGCCATATGTTAAGACATTCACTCTCATGCAATGGTAAAAGTTCACAATTATTACTGTCATGTACATTATTGTCAAAATAAATCCTCATGTTCATGGCTTTTCCTTTGTTATTAGCCTTTGGAAAACAGCAGCTGTCATCTACATTTGTAAACATTTCATGTCGAATGGAGTAAAGTATTTAAATATCAAAATCTCTTCACAAATAACATTCATTTACATTGCATTTGAGTATGTTCTTCTGCTGTCAATACACCATTTGAGAGATTTTGTTCCTACTGTGATGATAATGTTTGTTTTGCCCTTTGGATATTTACATTTTTGGGACAGCTGTGACTTGAAATTTAGCAAAACAGACTTGCGACTTAAAGGTAGCTGTTTTAATTTCCTGAAGCATTTAAAAATGGCAGGAGAAGGGTTTGAATTAGCAGTGCTTCCCCCTACATAGTTGAAGTGCCTGTGAGCAAGGCCTATTTTGTCAAACTAACTCTTGGCTGATGCAGTTAAGGTAGCTGCCCAGTGCTATTGTTACGTGTGTTCCCACTGCCCTCTAGCATGTGTGTTGTGCTTGCTAATGTGTGCATACACTCATTTGCCACTTCATTAGGTACACATACATTGTATCTGCACTCATTGTCTATTTTATCAACTCCACTGACCATATAGGCGCATTCTGTAGTTAGTTTCTCTGTATACTTTGTTAGTCTCCTTTCACCCTGTTCTTCAATGATTACAACCACCACAGTACCACCACATGTGGTGTGTTGGTGTGTTGCAAAGTAATAAGTCACAGGAGAGCTACTGATGCTTTTAAACACCTCAGTGTCACTGTTATAGTGACAATAGTGCACCAACCAAAACTATCTAGTGAACAGGGTTCTGTATGCAGCATCCAAACAGTGCAGCAACAGATGAGCTACTATTCAGCCAATCGCGCACAGCGTACTCTCAACCAGAAGCAACCGTCCACCTGGAGGACTGCATCGAGCACTAGGGGGTTCACCCAGGACAGAGTGCCAACCATATCTGGGCATACATACATACATACATACACAGACATACACATTCATACACATTCATACACAACAGGGTAATTTTTTTGAGTAGCCAATTCACCTGATCTCCATGTTTTTGGACTGTGGGAGGAAACCCGCACAGACACGGGGTGTTCTGGCCTATGTTGTTATTGCTCCTTTCCACTAGATGTCACAAATTTCTTTATTCCTCTGTGCCACTAGGTGGTGCTATTTCTTTTGTTTTCTTTTGTGGTAGCAGAACACATTGTAAACACCACATTACACATGCATGCTGTTTAATATACATCTTCATTCATCCTTTTTGTAATTAAACATTCAAGCATCGTCTGTAAGTAAATGTTATATTTACATGTTAAGATCTTATATCAGTGATTATTTAATATTGAGCAGCCTAGTTATTCATTTAGAGTGTTTTTTTGTGTATACTCATTGCTACTATTCTGTGTTGTAGTTTTACGTGAGCTCCGGCGCACTCTTCTACTGTATGGTGAACGTCAATAAATCCATTCATATTCAAGAGTGTTTGGACAAGTTTATCTATCTGTCTAGCTGAAGAATCGGACTCAGAAGCGAGGGCAGAATAGTAAAAAGACGCTTAGGCCAAGTAAAAAAAAAGAATTGGTGATCATCCCCGCCCGACCCTCTAAAAAGCACCCGACCG
>BRDA01069539.1:8741-19128 GCA_036984385.1 Crenuchus spilurus
AGTCACTTCACTTCTTTAAACGATGTACCAAAATTGTCAAATAAATTATTACGTAATATTATTCAACTTAAATATATCGCGGAAAGATAAAAGATAAATATAAAATAATTATTAATGATAATTATAGTTCCAATAAAATAATAATGATTATTGTTGATTATAAATAATCATATAATAATTATCATCGTTTCATTGCTAATTATTTTATTATGTATAAAAAATCATTACATAATTATAAATAATTACTAATTATAATTATAGTTACAAGTGGTGGGTGTCTATATTAGTTGTTATTAGTAATAATAAAATAACCTTGATATTAATAGTAATTATTAATAAAATATAAATAGAAAATAGAAAGGCGCTATATAAATTCAACTTATTATAATGCATTATTAAATAAACTGTTAAAACCATGTAGCAAATTTCTTCACTTCACTGAAACTTGTGTCAAACTTCACTCCAACTCATTACCAACAGTTTTACACTTATTTTTGGAATGTGTGGTCAACAGATCTCATTTACATAAAATGTTATCTGCTTCCAGATCAGGGTTGAAATGACACCCTTCATTGGGCACTGAGCAGGTCAGTCCACTATTTTACCCATAGCTAGGACAGTGTGCCAGTCCTTCGCTGGGCACACACACACATACGTACATCAAATCACACCAGGACAATTTAGAGTAACCAGTTCACTTGCCCTCCATGTTGTTACATAGTTATATACATTTTAATACAACTTTATTACACAAATTTTCACATGATATTCTAACAAAGTTAGAATACAAATTAGAAAAAGATACATGTAAGGACAAGTATCAAGTCAGTGTAATTTATCACACCTTTGGTCAAGTTTTTGAGTTTCTTAGGAAAAAGTGAGGGATGCCAGCAGGCGAATGGTATGATGGAAGGATGTGTGAGCATGTTTGTGTGTGTGTAAGACAGAGAAAGGCAGAGATAGAAGTATGCAGCAGCTCCCGTGATGTAATGGAAGGAGGGTGTGAGGTGCATTGCCCATGGCCGCCAGTCTCCTGCTGACTCCAGACATTTCTGGCATTCCTGAGAGAGCCGCTTCCATTGTGCTGCAGGGGACCCTTCATTCATTCAGCTCAGGAAAGGGGAAGGAAAGTAACGAGGGAACGGAGAGAGAGGGAGGGGGAGATGCGAATGCAAATGGGGTGTGTAATAGAAAGTGCAAACATATTATAGTACAAGATGTTGCAAGTCTAAGAATGTCCAAAAGTATATAGATACCCCTTCTAATTAGTGAACTACTTTAAGGTGCACCCATTATATTTATGTGTACACATAACTTGTATAATCTCCATAGCAAAGCACTGATAACAGAAACAGTTGCACCTGACCCTGAGGGGTAAAAACCTCCCAGTACTGGGATGTAGAGCAGTTTATGAGATCTCTGGAGTGATCTCTGGAGTGGATCTCTGGAGTGATGGCACTCCATCCATGGCCAAGATGAACTGAATATGGAGTTCCAGAACAAATCATTTGTACTGTTTACTGGTGCTCTTGCGGCTGAATGCAATGAAACCCTCACAGCAATGTTACAGTGTCATTTCCAGAAGAGTAGAGGCTGTTGCTACAGCAAAGAGGGGTAAACAGACTATCATTACCTTTGATTTCAGAAGAAACATTAGATGCTATTCCATTTAAAGCGTGTTTTAGCATTAGTGCCACATGTGGCACTATTACACTGTGCTTATCTATTATTTGTGTGCACCTTAAGCACTTCACAACAGAATACCACCTCACAAAAATGGAGGTAAAGTTCCAGGAACGAGGTCCATGTTCTTTGAACAATCTCCTCAACATGCATGTCCTAAACAGATTATACAAGTATCTGTCCTGATTTAGAAGAATTCAAGTTACAAACTCAGCTCAACCTTGCAGATGTTGTCAAGTGTTGCAGCTGTGGATAGTAGTTCATGTTATGGTTGTGTTTTTCAAAGTGTTAATTGATTTATATTATTCTTTCACTTTCTATTTCTTCTTCTACTTCTTCTTCTTATTTTTCTTGCAGATGTTAATTGCCTATATTGTCCTGCAGTCCCTGAAATATAGTTTTTACAAAGCAATGGATTTTTGCTGGTTTTTTTTCCATAGGAATGAATGAAGTGCAAAAGTCTTGGTACCTTTCAGTTGTAACTATTATACAAATACATTGTAACACCCAGCTAATCACATGGGGTACCAAAGCAATGACTTGGCAACACCTGAGCAAGCACCTGAGACACCATAGCAACCACTTGGGATACCATAACAACCACCTAGCAACCCACTATGCAACATCATGACAACCACTTGAAATACCATAGCAATGTCATCGCAACACTGTAGCATCCATGTAGTGTCTACTTAGCAACACCATAATGACCAGACAGCAACCATTTAGCAACATCATAGCAACCACTAGGAATGCCTTAGCAACCATTTAGCAATACCATAGCAACCACCTTGGATTCCATACTAGCAAGCAACACTATAACAACCACCTGAAATACCATACTGGCAAGCAACACCATAGCAACCACGTAGCAACTTCATAGCAACCACCAAGCAACACTACAGCAACCACCTGGGATACCATAGCAACCATGTAGCAACACAATAGCAACCACCTAGCAAACACAGGTGCACATTACTGACAATGTAGCAACAGCTTAGCAAATGACTGGAAGTGGAAAATACACTTTTTTAGTGATGTTTGATTCTCAACAATCATTTAATATTTTTGAAATAAAAAATGTTGCTTAATTTTTACTGACTACTTCTACTTGTTTTAAGGAAAATTCACGTCTATTTTGTTTTCTTTGCCAGAGCATGTTGATTTTAACTGCCAAACCTGTCAGTGATCTTTAGTCATTTATGCGTATTAGCATAGTAAAACGGCCCATTTGGCCCACACTGTACTGAACACAAGTTAAGAATGTATAAGTAAGTCATAAGTATGTAGTACATGGTGTACTACTGATAAACTTGGGTAATATAGAACTTGGCAGAATTTATTACTTGTATCTATGATGCTATCAGCCATTCAAATGCAATTTCCTTGTGAATATTTGTTTATGATGGCTATCCAAAAGCACCATAAGACTCTGGTAGCCTCCTGGTAGCAGTAGGTGATATATTAAATGTACCTCAGAGAACACTTTGGCAAGGCTCGTAAGAATGCTGATCAGGCTATTTTACCTCACTTCTTTGGATCAATTTTGCAGTGCCTGCGCAAAAAGATTTGGTTTGGCTTAGCCATTTTCATTTAGTTTGACTCAGCACTTGACCCATTCAATCATTTAGGCATTCAGTAGGGTAGCAGTGAAGCGTAAGAATGATAGTCACTGCTTGGTTATGTTTACACAGTCATTGTAAATGGGATCTTAACAATAGTCCACTTTCTCTCACGTGACTGTTGTATCACAACAAATGTACAGTATAATCAGCATGACTGAAAGCTTCACACAATTAGTTGTTGAAAGTATTAGTTTGCCATCTAGTGGTCACCAGTGTTTAAGACTGACTTAACTTGTTTTAATAATGGCCTGACCATAGGAGTCCATCTGTGCATATTACTTCTACATGCTGTAAAGGAGAAAACAGCCATGTGAAATGTAAACCAATACATTCTTTACCTTCAGTGTTGTTCACAAGCAAATACACAGTTTAAATAGTGTAAATAAACCAATGACCAAATCACTGTAACCAGAAATTTACAAATGACCACCACGGTTGGCTTCATAATAATATGCAAGTATTTCAGCAAAACCACTGATTCCAGTTCAGCTCATCACTCACTAGCACTACATCGCTCAGCTTATGAGGTTATTATATTCTTAACTGTTTAAAATAAAGGAAAACACTAAACTATGTGCATGCATTTCTCAGGCCTTGAGCATGACTTTAGTCAGTGGGCACTTGTGTAGTATAGCATGGTCAGATTTTACTGGAGTACACTCTACCTGTAAACATGACACTCCTTATTAGTACTTTAATTATTTATTATTAGCGTTAACCTGTAAAACCTCATATACCATTTTTGGGAGGAGTTTACAATGCATCTCTTTAATTGCCATGAAGTGGACACTGTATAGTACCACAGATTCATGTGATGTCTTAGCAAGCTATTGATTTTTAACAAGAACAAATGCTTGTATTGTTTAAATTATTATTTACTCAAATGTGTTACCTTCCATTCAATTTTAAACAGACTGAATGGGGCAGTGTGTGTGGGTGTGAGAGAGCATCATCAGGGATTAAATAGGGTGGTACTCCCTAGGGAAACACATAATAAAAACCCATACATGTAACATTCATAAATCCAGTTTCTGGTTTACTGCATTGCTAAGTCTTAACATTTACATTTTTACCATTTTCAACTGTACACAATCAAAACTGTTGGAATACAGACATAACAGCTAGGAGAGGTTAATAAGGCACATAAGACAGACATGTTCACTTTTAGTAAAGTATTGATCTACTGTACATTTGCCTTATATTTCAGTCAGTCTTTGTTGAAATAAGAAATCATAATACGAAATGTTGCATCTCTTCCACGATCATTTTAATTTTAGTATTTGCTTTATTAATAAACCGTGAAAGAATCAGCTTCTTATTGTGACGTTCACCCTGTTGCAGCGTCTACAGTCACATCCCAAATTGTTTGCATGTCTGTTTCATTTAGGTTATGTCTTCCACCTGTGTCCAGCCAATTAAGAGCCCTTAAAAGGAATCCTCATGTCTCATGTCTTTGTCGGTCATTTTGTTTTCATGCGTCAGTCTGTTCATCCACTAGCCTGTGAAGTCCACACCAGTCTGTGTCTTTAAGTAAGTGTCCAATTTTGAAGCCATCGTGCTTGTTTTGTTTTCTGTCTGTTTGTGTCAATAAAGTCTGTGTTTTGAACGTCCGCTGCCTCCACGTCTCCTCGTGTCAGCCAGCCCCTTCATAACTCTTATACTTAAGCCAGTGGTCACCACTCCTGGAGATCTTCCTTCTAACAAAATTTAGTTCCAACCCTAATCAATCACACCTGATCGACGTTCAGACTTTTGGTTTGTTCTCTTTTTTTCCTTCTACTATAGGCCATGTTCCATTTTTGTTCTTCTGTTCTATAACTAAGGTCTGTCCCATGAAGAGTCCAGCCTCATGAATAGAGATTTCAGGTCTGACCAGAGGCTCAAATGTGTTACTCATGTATCGGCACCACAACCTGGTCTCCTTCTTTTCTGGAATGTTGAACAGTTTGCGCATGTCCTTCTCAATCGAGTGTACTGTGTCTGCTTTGCTGAAGGACCTGCTTATGCTTTTGTCTTTATCCATGTATTCACATAAGCGCAGTTCAGTCAGGTAGACCTCCACTTTGCAGTGTTTCACAAACATGCCCTGCTCAACCACTTTTCGTGCAATTGGCTTTTGACCGTCTGCCAGGCCATACCAGCTGATTAATTTAAGCCACCCCTCAGTGGGAATAGTGATATAGTCCAGTTCTTCAATAAGATGCTCCTTGATGCAGAATAAATCTTTAAGTAGACCCGAGTTGTCCATTGGTCCAGGGTAAGTACCCAGATCTCCCATGCTAAACGTATCGTTGCTGTTAAAGCCTACGTACTTCTTCCACTGTTTAAACCAGTGAGTGTCTACTAAGTACCAGGTGTCTCCTTTCTGTAGCTGAGATTTAAGCAGCTCTTTGATCTCTGCTCTTTGAATATCCAGCTCTGGAACAACTGAAACAGATATGTGGTAAGAATGCTTTACAATATATTAACAAATGCTGAATTCATAGCATGTACGATTTCTTATTAAAAAAAGAGGAAACAAGCAAATTTGTACAGCTGCATCAACATGATCCTGAAACCTGTTCACACTGCATAACATACTCACTTATCTCAGAAGTCTTCTCTATTTCCTTGTTGACCAACTGTTGAAACTGAAGTAGAGTTCTCCTCAAAGTCTCTGTGTTATAATTAGTGTTAATATTGATTTTGGTCCAGTCACTGGTAGGCAGAGGGGTGGAGATCGTGGTGGATGGGTAGCTCTAAATACAGTGGAAAAGACAAGAGTACCTCAGCATTGTGAAGGTATATCTGTAATTGTTTTAATCAGAGAGAGAGAATTCTCACTTGTATGACATGGAGATGGTTCTCAGTGTGTAAGAGCTCATCCAGCTCAGTTTCTCTCCTCTTTAGCTTAGCGATTTCCTTCTCCAGCTCTGTAATGAACCCTTCAGCTTTCCTCTCTGCTGCTTTCTGTATCTCCTCCATCACCTCAAGTAGCTCATTCTGGCTTCTCTCAATGGAGTGTATCAGTGCATTGAAGACTTCAATGCTTTCTGCTTTTCCTTTATCTGTATTTATCTAAGAGGTATAGACATATTAATGTAAATACATGTATAGACTAAATGTTAATCGCTCATTCTTCCCAAAGTATGTAGAATCAAAGTTAATAGACTTGTTGCATTTTAATGGAAATGACTATGCTACTGACAATACAGTGACTCACAAAGACTGACACACTGGGAATGTTTTTAAAGCACACTTAATCATGGAAAGAGATGGCAAAGGGCTGTGAGCAGGACAAGAAACAGGTGTAAGCACTGATACAAGACATGACATGACTGGGGCATGGACGAGACATGAAGAACACAGACAGCACATGGAAATTTAACAGCACATAAACACACACAGAACACATGACAGACATTGACGAGGCAGGGGGTGTGGCCAGGGTCAAAGCTATTTAGGTGACTATTGAGTTCTGAGTGTTTTGTTAGCAATGTTTGCCTGGCAGACCTAGTTCTATACTACAAAATCAAGAAACTATATTTGCACTGTAAATATGTAAAGTGGAAAAAGAAAGAAGTAAACATGATTTCTGAGTGAAACATCCCTTTAAAAATTATGAAAAAAGTGCTCAGTGATAAATTTTAAGTAAATCCCACTTTTTTGAGTTCTACATCATTCTTGATATCCCCAATCTTCTTCATTCTGTCCTGGATCATCTGCTGAATGTGTGTCTGTGTTACCTCCATCTGAACCTATAGATAAAGTCAGAAAAACAAGGTTATAATGAGGACCGCTAACCTTATGTTTCAATCAAACTGACCGACTAATTAACTGAAACACAATATGAAGTGTACTGTTGAGACTGACAGAGAATATAAATTCCAACTGTTGGCATCAGCTCATTACCTTCTGGTTTTATTTCTCCTGTAAGCATTTTCTTATCAAATATTATTTACACTTCAGCCTTACCAGCAACTGAAACTTAATGGATAGTCTGATGTTCATGGTTCTGCAATTTTCTTTTAATTGCACATAACACGTTCAGCAGCATTTGATTTAAAAATGATCTAATGATGATGATAGTAGTACGAAATATTTCCCATACATAGACTACACTTGGGTGCCCCTCTACCCCAAGTACACTGTCAGTCTGAGTATATTTTGTGATATTTTACCATATTCACATGAATATTTTGTCCTATTTTACTAACCTGAAAAATATTTATGATTGTTATGAATAATCAAAGGCACATTCAGTGCTACAAGCTGCAATATCTGCACAGTAAATAAACTTTACAAGAAAAATTACTCTTTTTCTTTTAACTAATCTGTATCTAGTTCCATTTCCAGTTAACAAAACTAATAACTATTATTATTATTATTAAACTTGTATGATTATTACAAACATAACCACTAAACAGCTGTGAAAAAGATTACATTTATCAGCGAAAGCAGTGTCTCTCACCTTCCTCTGTCCACTCTCCTCTTCTATATGAACAGTGTTGTGAGTCTTGTGTTCTCCCTCCATGCAGAACTGGCACACAAACATCTGGTCATTTTTACAGAACAGTTCTACAGCTCTCTGATGTATCTGACATATGAAATCCTCCAGATTCTTCACAGCGTTGATCAGTTTGTGTTTCCTGAGCTTAGCTGCAATTCTGTGATGCTCCAGATGTGCGTCACAGAATGACATTCCACAGTCCAAACAGGATTTTACAGCATATCCTTCAGAGTCAGTGCAGACATCACATGGCACACATTCAGGTTTGGATGGACCTTCCTTTAAACACCTACTGGAACTTACATGAACCAAATCTTTGAACTGGAGAACCAGTTCAGCAATGAAGGTATTGACACAAAGTTCTGGTCTTTGTGGGAATTCTTTCTTACAGATTGGACACAGGCAGTTCTGACTGCTGGCCCAGAATTTATTGAGACAAGTCATGCAGAAGTTGTGTCCACATGGAGTAGAGACTGGGTCAGTGAACACACTGAGACAGATAGGACACTGGAACTGTTCTTCAGTGAGAAGACTGCTGGAGGAGGCCATGACTGACTGAGGAGAAACATTACAATTATTTATTTGATTTGAATCACTTAGAGTCATAGTAGTTTAAAACATGACCAACTAATCCACTGAAAAAGCAATATAGACCAAAAGGTAAACATGTATTCTAATAGCTGTTCTAACTAGTAACATTTTGTCCAATGTATTCCTCATTAACTAGTTAAAAACTTAAATTAAGGAGTTTCTGCACTTTCCCATCCTTCCATACCTACCTGTTGACTACAGTTAGTGCCTTTATTCTCTGATTATGAGAATGAGATCTGTTCTCAGTAGTTTTCTGCAACACCGACGGCTTTTGTTTTGCTTTCACTTAGTCACTTTGACTCCTCCCACTTTTATTTATTATTCTATTATATATTTTTGGCAAAGTACTGTAAAGATAATGTAATGCTTATTAAATTGCTTTATGTTAATTCTTTATTTCTACATTTCAGTAAATAAACGTATCTGTGTTACATAAGCGAGATCAGTCGGTGGTTCAATACTAGTTTAGCAGTTATTTCCTGTTTAAAAGAACATGTAATTCTTAAAGCGACCAACAGGGGTCACAATATTATAGACTGTAGCAGATCGATCCAATCAGTCATTAAATCAGTATGTGTATTTCAAATTCTAATTTAATGCTGCCTATTCATGATTTTATTTTACATCACTGTGAAACACAGGCACAGTGTCAACAAGTGCAAATGTAGCGGACCCGCCTGGCCTAGTCATCCTGCACTTCATATGCTTTTAAAACCCTCTCTCTCTGCGTTGTGTGGTAGTGTCCAGACTGGACATTCTGCCGTAAGCTGGGGGGGAATTTATTTCTGAGCAGAATGAGAGCACACACACACACACACACACACACACACACACACACACACACACACACACACAGAGCTCATCGTGAGTTCTGACCCTCTCACACAGACTGTATGAAAGAAGAGAAAGCACCGTTTCAGTCTCACCGACTACTACACATAACACCTCATAAAACTGCAGCACATTATAAAAACTAGCTGGGGATTTAAATGAAAAAGATATGTTTAGAACAATTTAAAATAAGAAGAGCGCTGCAATCTGCTCACCTCTAGTCAGCGCGTTTACAGCAAACTTTCACTGATGACGTCGGCATCCAATTTCAAAATAAAAGATACCCCCACAGCGATTAAGCACTATACCAATATTACTGCACAAAACAACAAAAAATGTGTTACAAAATAATGCAAATAATACAAAATAATAAACATAAATAAAGAAAATAAATAAAGGTTTTTATGTGAAATTTATTTTATTAAATAAATTTTATTTTATATATTTTTCCACACACACTCGCTACACAAACATATATCTTAGCAGATGAAAACATCTTAATTAAATCTACACCAATGCTCTCAACTATCTCATAATGAGAAACATTAATAACTACATTGCATTTTTCGTTTTTTTTTTAATATTTTTTTTGCAGTGCACTTTGCAGTGTCATGGCTTATTTAACAGCCCCTTTCAGCACTTTCTGTTAACTGTTTAACTCCATTAAACGTGAACATGGTTGTAGCTGATGTTGTAACTCAGGGTTTTTCAACATTTGTGGACATGCGCCCCTTCTGTGTCTCAATTTTCATTTAGTATGAAGCATGTAAATCCATATTTTATGTACCTTTCATCATACTTTTGAAGCAACCAATCTTTTGGCTACTTCATAATTCATACACTTTGATACGACACAGTCATTGTTGTCACTCGCTTCATTCAATCAAATTATCTTCACTGTTAGCCCTATTTTTAAATTTTGCTAGCCACCGGTCTCACAGTAACTCAGTTCTGCCTGAACAGTGTTGCCAAAAAAAAAATCAAATTTAAATACAGAAAGCAATTCGCCAATCACATCAGACCTCACAAGTTATCAGCCAATCATATCAGATCTAGAGGAGGGTTTCTGATACTAATTAGTGATGGGATTTTCGGCTCTATTTTGAGATGCGGCTCTAATGGCTCTTCTTACTGTGGAGAGCCGGCTCTTTCGGCTCCCAAACGGCTC
>BRDA01069545.1:0-10358 GCA_036984385.1 Crenuchus spilurus
ATTAGATGTTGGCACCTCCACATCATTGCATTCAGTTTTTATTCACAATTTGTTTAGTGTCCCAACTTTTTTGGAATCCGGTTTGTATTTTAACATTTACATTTTTCATTTTGTGTTACTTGGAACACTATGAAATGTATGTATGTACTGTACACTATTTTAGATATTATAAAAATACAAGTATTCTTACATTTATATTTTACATTACATTGAAATGGATAGTACTTTTATACAAAGTCGGGTAAATACAGTCCAGGTAGGTATACAACATGTAACAAACATCGGCACAAGTTCAGCATTACATTTCAGTGATAAAATTTCATTTTACAGAATTAAAAAGACTACATTTCCTGCTATCATCTAACATCTGTACATTGTTATCCACAATCAGTCAGATTTCTTCAGGATTTTCTTTGGTGTCTAGACTGCAAAACACAGAACATAATATATTGATTAGGCATTAACAGAAAATTCAGTTATTATGCAACAACTGCATGTGTTAGTGCATTTTCTGTTAAACTGTTTTGTTGATTTTCTCTACAAAAATAAGAAATACATCCTGCACATATTAATGAACATGAACTATTTTTAGACAATTTATCACTGGAAAAATACATACAATATACAGTAGTTTCTGTCACATTAAACATTGCATCTTTTAGTTTTTCCTCAGTGGGTCACATTCAGAAAATAAATAGAAACCCTGCACTAAAATATTTGAATATTTTCCATGTAGAGGCAAATGCACATGTTCTTTATTTTAATTTGGAAAATCAGCTGACAATTTGCACAAGACTGTATGACAGCATGTGATAAGTCAATCAACCTATAGAAGAAGTTAAGAAAAAAAGGAAGGAAGGAAGGAAAAAAGAGGGAACAAATAAAAAAGCACTGTGTACAGAGGTTTAATTTACCATACATAATTTCACAGGACGATCTGATAGTATAAGACTGTATGAAATTATAACATTTGTAATGTATTTCAACACCTTGTTACAACGTCTTGTAAATAAAATTTATTTTGTTTTATGGTGCTGATATTTGAGGTTATATTTGATGGACAAACTTTCCCACAGTCTCTTTCCAATAATCAGTTTTATATTCATATATGTCTTTTATGTATTTAGGTGAGAAAGATTGTGTGGTTCAAACAACGAATTGTATTCAATTATTTGAGTTTTATTAATTTACCAGGCTTTCTAATAACTACTAAAACTCACCCCTATACATTTATTACAATTAATCTCTCACAAACATCTGGTATAAAAAATAAAGTTTCTCACTATAAATACTTAATTTGTTACAGTTACATCTATTTGAAAGATTACACTGACTGTACAATACCTGAAAAGAAACCTACTTTAGTTCCTTCAGAGTGTGGCGTGGATCTTTCAGTAAAGCTGAGAGCTTCTGCATTCCTGACTTGCCAAGTTCATTTCTGCCTAAATCCAGCTGTCTAAGGCCAGAGATGTTTGACCTCAGAGCAGATGCCAGATAAGTACAGCCTTCCTCTGTAACTCCACAGTTATACAAGCTATGAGGAAAAGAAGAGCTGTTACCTTTGCAATTTATACTGTATGTCTATCAGAAAGTTCATGTTTGTACAATTTGTGGAGGGAAATTGGCAGAGAAGGCATAGTACTAGTTAGTATCTGAACTGTAATGCATAGTTCAGTTGAAAACGACCATAAAGGTTCAATACAAGATTCTGTTACAGTTATAATGTGTTTGCTTATCATACATAGTCAAAGGTCATTATGAACACTCACTGGTGTGAAAAGGCAAACTCTCGAAGATTTGCAGTTACCTTAATGCCTTCAGTTTACACTGTGGCATCTTCAGCGCATCAGCCAGCTGCTTAATTCCTGGATCACACAGTTCATTGAAGCTCAGGAGCAGCACTTTCAGACTCAAGGACTTTGATATGAGGGAAGCCAGAAATACACAACTCTCCTCTGTGAGTCCACATTCAATCAGTCTAGTAAAGAAAAATGCATTACATGGAGATTGTGATTACATGGAGATTGTGAATCAATGGACAATCTGTAACTCCAATATCTAACAGTTAATAAACCAAAATATATTATCTATGATATAAAATAAATGAAAATAGTTTATAATATTTAAATACATTTGATTATGATTAGGACAAATGTTCAAAAATCATTTTTGTGCACAATGTTGAAGTTTTGCTTATATGACGATGTATTGATTGTATATAATATGAAAGCTTTGTGATCATTATATAACACAATGTGCTCTATTTGATTGCAAGACTGTTTTTACAATTTGATTGTCATGTTCACAACCTTAACTGTGTGTTTTCTTTAAATGTTCAGGGCTCAAGTCAATTCGGTGCACAAAATCATAAATGGAATCAATATTTTAAACACACACTAAACAGACATTTCTCATTGTATAGTATATTACTTTAATGTCTCCAGTTTACAGTGTGGATCCTCTAGTCCAATATAGAGCATCTTCAATCCTGAATCATTCAGCTGATTGTTGCTCAGGTTTAGTTCTCTCAGTCTTGAGGTAGTTGACCCAAGAATTGAGGTCAATGCTATACAGCTATCCTCCGTGAGATTTCCGTTGCATAGTCTAAGAGAAGAAAGAAATATAGAATATTTCATTTAAATTACAGTATACACACCTATGAGTATAAATGTTATTTCTCAAAAGTCAATTCTGATTCTTTATAAAACAATTCACTGCATCATAAAATAAAAATATCACCAAAACCTTCAAAACTTTTTTGCCTACTTTCTCCCAGTTATTCAGTGTGCCAGTGGCTGGATGATGACTACTTTACACACCAGGTTCCTTGAGTTTTACAAGCAAGTCTAGTCATGTGAAATTGGAATTTGGAACTCAAATAGAGTCATATGTGATTGGTTGTTAGACAGCTTTCATTTTCATTCAAAACACTCTTTACTGAGCTACATTATCTAACATTGTGTAAGCTTACTATGGTTGTTGGATAAAAAAAAATAAAGGGATTTTTATTCAACCATTCATAAGCTTACTTAAAATATTTAGCGCAGTATATGAATACCATTTGAGTTCTTGAATTGTTTTATGAACAAGGAGATCCAGTTTCACAGAAAATGCTATATAATTTTATAAGAATTGGCCTAAAAGGAGCATTTTTTATTGCATATTATTTTAAATTCACATAAATAATTTTCATTGAAACAATACTAACTGTAAAATTGATAACATACTCTTCAACAAGCCTTCAATGTATCAAACAAGTACTCACTCAGCTTTTCTAGATGCTTTGATGACTTGCAGGAGCCTCACAACATATTCATCTGATTGTCCATATTTACTGAGTTTGAACTCATCCAGCTCATCCTCTGAGTTGAGCAACACAAACACCAGAGCTGTCCACTGAACACGAGTGAGTCTATCTTGAAAAGTTCCTCTTTGCACATATTGTTGGACCTCTTGCTGCAAAGAAAGATCGTTGAGTTCATTCAAACAATGGAAGAGGTTGATTGATTTATCTGGAGAAGGGTTCTCCCTGATCTTTGTCTTGATATACTGGGCTACTTCTTCACTACTGTAGAAGCTGTTTTCTGCTGGTAGAAGCAGACCCCGCAAGAGAGTCTGACTGGATGTCACTGAAAGGCCCAGAAGAAAGCGGACAAAAAGATCCAGGCATCCATTTTTACTACTTATGGCTTTGTCCACAGCACTCTTAAGCAAATTTGTCTCTGTGCTCTCATACAAGAGGCCAGAGATTTCAGAAGTTTGCTGTTTGTTGGAACTATGAGGGTTTTGTCTGTGCATAATGAAAGTGAGGACAACATATAAAGCAGCAAGGAACTCTTGAATGCTGAGATGAACAAAGCTGAACATTTCCCCAAGGAAGAGATCAGACCCTTCTCTCATGATTTGGGTACACACTCCTGAGTACACTGTCAATTCCTTTACATCAACACCACACTCTCTCAAGTCCTCTTCATAGAAGATCAGGTTGCCTTTTTCTAGTTCCTGAAAAGCTAGCTTTCCCAGTGCTAGAATACTCTCTCTAGTCTGCAGAGGATTCATTTCATATTTTCCATGGTACTTCTGATTTTTCTGTTTGGTATGGAAGATCAGAAAACACAAGAACATTTGAGTCAGAGTCTTGGGCATCTCTCTGTTTTTGTCTTCACTTAGGACCCTTTCTAGTACAGTGGCAGATATCCAGCAGAACACGGGTAAGTGGCACATAATGTAGAGGCTTCTTGATGACTTCATGTGCGTGATGATTCTATTAGCCAGGCTTTGGTCACTGATCTTCCTCCTGAAATACATGTCCTTCTGGTCATCACTGAACCCTCTAACTTCAGTTACCTGGTCAATACATTCAGGAGGGATCTGGTTGGCCGCTGCTGGTCGTGAAGTTATCCAGAGCAGAGCCGAGGGAAGCAAATTCCCCTTAATGAGATTTGTCAGCAGCACATCCACAGATGTTTCCTCTGTTGAGTCACACAACTGCTCATTCTTCTGGAAGTCCAGGGAAAGTTGGCACTCATCCAGGCCATCAAAGATGAACATGATTTTGTATTTGTTAAAGTAGTCTGTTGTGAACTCTCTTGTTTCTGTGAAGAAGTGTTGGAGGAGGTTCACTAGACTGAACTTCTTCTCTTTCAGCAAATTTAACTCCCGGAAAGGCAGAGCAAATATGAAGTCAATGTCTTGATTTGCTTTTCCCTCAGTCCAGTCAAGGATGAACTTCTGCACAGCAATCGTTTTTCCAATTCCAGCCACACCTTTAGTCAGCACAGTTCTGATGGGTTTATCTTCACCAGGTAAGCACTTATAGATGTCATTGCACTTAATTGCAGTGTCTTGTGTAGGTGAAGTCCTGTATACTGTCTCAATCTGTCTCACCTCATGTTCATTATTCACTCCTCCACTCTCACCAGCTGTGATGTAAAGGTCTGTGTAAATCTCAGTGAAAAGTCTTGAATGCCCCTGCATTGAGATTCCTTCATGCAGTCTTTCATATTTTGTCTTCAGTTTTAATTTGATTTTTTTCTGACACTTAGGGCCCAGTTCTGATAAACAGAGAACAATGAACCATTATTGTTGTGATTGGCATTACATAATAAATATTACTATATCAAATACAGTGGTAACCCTACTTATGAGTTTAATCCGTGCAGGAGCCGAGCTCGATAGCTGGTTTGCTCGTTAGCTGGATGCATTTTCTCCATAAGAATACATGTAAAACTGATTAATCCGTGTCAGCCGGCCAATATACAGTATACTTTAATATGCTAAATAATGTGTTTATATGGGTTTAAAAATAAACAAGACGACGATGACGCTCGTGTAGGCTGGCGGCTAAGGAGGACAGGAGGACGGGCGTACGTGTATGGCATGGTTACACTTATCATATGAAAAGTAAAAGTAAAACTTTCTTGTTCACTACCTTTTGTGGCTTTGTGTCACTTTCACTTTCACTGGACAGCAGTCAAAGGTAATGACTGACCTCTTCTTCTACACTAGCATTTAGGGGATGCTACGACCGCAGCGCCCCTAGAGGTTGACATACTTGAACTAATTTACGCTACTCATTACTTGGAATTTTATTCGTTACCTGGAACAAAAATATTCCGAGATCTCGACTCGTTACCTGGAATACTCGTTAGTAGGGATGCTCGTAAATAGGATTACCACTGTATAGGATGTGTCTACCACAAAGCACATTTTTGAGTTCTTACTTGTCTGTAGTATTTTTGCAAGATCTGTCTGGTTCATGGTTTTCAGGAGATGCAGTGTCATGTTCAGAGCACTTTCTCTGAAACTGTTTTGATCCTCCTCATTTTCCATTTCTGTCTTGGTGTTTTCTGGACTTAGTATTTTCTTGAACCTCTTCAGCTCTGTCTTCACTAGTGAGGTAAACTTATTCTCCAACTCCTGCAATTAATGAAAATAAATTCACATTTAATATAAGATTGTGGTCAAATGTAAATAAGCATAACATCTAAAATGATCAATGATCCCTTGGTCCATTCCACAGGCATTCATTAAGTAAGAGGGTCTAAAGGTTATTTAATCAACAGATAATCAGCAGTGCAATCTAACCAGTATTATATTAGTGGTAAAAAATATTAATACAATTTTACTGCCTGTTATAGCTGTAAAACTGTCTGTTCATACCTAAAATTAATATACAGTGTAGTATGCAATATGCAAAAATTATGTAGTATGTAGACAGAATCAAGGTCTAATTGCAAACATTTGTTGTTTCATGTGTGTACTCTCAATACACTACATTTAAAACTTTTCTGATGGTGAATGTGAGAATTAATTGACTTAGGAAGCTTCATATCTTGTTCTGGATGGCTGTCTAGAACATTTTGGTGATTTTCTTGCTAAGACACACCTACTAAAACGGGTAATTTAGATTAATTGAACAATGCTAAACCATGCTGAACAAAGAAACTGCCAAACTGTGGAAACTGGCCTCCCAGGACAAGATTTGAAGATCTTAGATTAACCGTCTTCTGTCCACAAATCAGTTCTATTTTATAACATAGAACATCAAACAAAGTCCCAGTTTTAATAATGTTAAATTCAAGATCAGGAGTTGCTGTAACATTCCCAGTTTTAAAAAAGCTGCACCACTGGACTGAACTATGTAATTTGCATTCATACTTTAAAAGGCTGTAAAATAAAATACATGTAAATATTTTGAAAACAGCTTTGTTTTAAATCCAATGTGTTGGTGTACAGAGCTAAAACATGTAGTACGGTCCAAACATGCTGCCCATCACTCACCATGAAAATGTAGTCCAGATGTTTTGTGCTTTTAGTGTTAGAAGCTACGTCCTGTTTATCACTGTTGCACCAGAACACAGCAATAAGTTTATTAATAAACATTTTCACTTGTACTATTTCCAGAGGTTTAGTGAACAAATATAAACATCAAATAAAGTAAATAAATAAACACATTTTTGAACAATTCTTCCATTTTAATACATAGTCCCCTTCACACATCATTTCACTGGCTCAAAAGTAATTAGACAGAAATGCTTAATAATGAGTGACTGCCTGAAAACTTCTTTACTAATGTTATGTCAGTAAATGACATGCAAAGTAAACCTGCTATTGTATAGCATCCCAAATTGAACACAGTGAAACAATTTAGAATATCATGAAAAAGTTAATTGCTGTATATAATTTAATTTTGTCACATTTTCATTCAAGAAACATAAAGTGATATTTTAGTTTTAATGTTGATCAGCTTATATGATGAGCTTAAGCTATAACTCAATTAGAAATATATATACAGCAGGGTTGCCAGGTACTTGTAGTTAGTGTACTTATTTTTACAGGACTCATACTATAGTACAGATTTGTTTGAAGCAATAACTTAATTATTTACATTTTGGAAACCTAAAAATTACCTAAATTCACATGTACAACTGCGATGTTAGATTTTGCTAATCTGTATGAACTGAACTTACCTGAGTCCAGTAGAAGAATTTCTGAAATTTAGAGGAAGTTCTCTGGATGTATTAGTCTTCACAAACACACAGCTGGGCTCAGAAGACTCTGATCTCTTTTCCCCACTGATGATAAAATAGAATTATTTGCTATTTAAAATTCAGAAACATTATAATCAATTTATATTAGGTACAATGATAATATTAAAATGGTTTTTAAATGTACAATAAAGTTTTTGTCAGCAGAGTTGCCAAGTAGTTTAAGTGCAGATTTTATAGACTCCAGTGTTAAATGTAATCTATAGGAACTGATACGATATTTAATATGAGTTAATACTTACCTTAGGATAGTAGAAGAGTCTCTGAAATTTAGAGGAAGTTCTCTAGAAGTATCAGTCTTCATAGAAACACAGCTGGTCTCAGGAGACTCTGTCATCTTTTCCTGGGTTGAACTAAAACATATTTTTTGTTTATGGGTATGAGAAAGGTTAAATACATTTTATGTATTATTTTTGCATATTTAAAGTGTATAATAAGCAATTGTGCTCTTATTGTGAAATGTTTTAAAAATTGGGTTATTAAAAAGAGAGAAATCTCATTCTCATTTTCTCTGTCTTTTGCTGGGAATTTTAAAAATTTGTTTAGATATATATGTATGAATGTTAAAGAACTGAATTCAAAACAAACTAAAGATTTTATGTACATGACTTTACAACATTAAAACCACTGACAGGTGACTTGAATAATTCATCTCATTACAGTGGCACCTGTCAAGGGATGACTATATTTGGCAGCCAGTGAATGGTCAGTTCTTGAAGTTGAAGGGTATGACTGGGTCAGAGAATCTTGTGAGGTGTTCCAAGTATGCAGTCGTTAGTGCCTACCAAAAGTGGTTCAATGAAAGACAACCGGGAGTGTCCATGACTTGAAGTGTAAGTGGGGAGTGAAGGCTAACCCATAAAGGGCTGATCCCACAGCAAAACTACTGGATGTAAAGTTCTCAGAACACAGTGAGCACCAGTTCTTGTTGTATGTGTAGCTGCATAGCGCCAGTGCACCACTGAAAATGCCTAAGATGATCATATGAGCACTGGAACTGTACCAGGAAGAGGGTAGCCAGGTGTGATGCATCATGTGTTCTTTTACATCATGTGGTTGGCCTGGCACCCTGGGGAAGAGATGGCACCAGGATGCACTATATACTGCTTGTATGTTCTGCTGGTATACAATGGGTCTTGACATGTAACTTTGACATGTTCCACCAACCTAAACATTGTTGCAGATCTGCATTTATTGAGACCATGCTAAACATCAAAAAAATAAACAGCAACTTAATGTATAGGCTCCATTTATTCCAAAGTGTTTGTTTTGTCTCTGAATTCACTGAATGTGGAAGCCAAGACAAAGATGCTTGCAGTCCTGAACCAAGCCAGTGCTGGCCCAATACTTTTCCCAATAACAGTGGCCTCTTTCAGCAGAACAGAAGTTTTGTCTTTCTGGTATTTTTCTATTTGATCCACTTGTCAATCATAAATTTGTACAGCAGCTATGTAAACATATTATAAGTGAACTCTGTATAATATATTTACTAAAAATGAAAATTGAAATGATTTCATAATAAGAAACTAACTTTATATTTATATTATATACAGTATTTATATTTTACTAAACTTATATTTCAGTAGTTTCTGGCATTTGTAAAATTTAGATGCAAGTACACAGCTTTAAAATAAACCCTTAAAGAAACGGTTCATGCAGAATTTACATATTTACATGTTACAATGTTTTTGATCAGCCGAGACAAGTTTGGACTTTTCCTGCTGAAACTGTGCTTATAAAGACTAGAACTTAACTCACAGACTTGCTGATGTGTTTTAGGACACCTGAGGTAACAAATTATGTAAATATGATCTGCCATTCATTCTGTTAGCAGTCACAGATATTCTTTGATATATTATGTGTTAAAGTTTTATTGAGACCTGATTTCATGCACATTTATGCATTATTCTAATTTGTTTTTAGGAAATACTGGAAAAGAATTAATCAATGTTCACTCAGTGCTCTTACCTCTCAGCTTTACGAGAGTCCTCTGTTTCTTCGAACACATTTGTTTTGGAGGCCATCCTTCTTCAGCATGTAGTCTTCCTGTGTGTAGACTTTATGAGTAGAATTGTTCTTGAAGAGCACTAAATATCTTAAACGTGGTTCTACATATTAGTTTAATGAACAAGTCTTTAATGTCACTGATAACACTAATTCTTTGCTGAATATGTAACATCTAAAAGTATATAAATACCTTCTTAGTATGTTTTCTTTAGCCCAGATTCAGGAACACTCTTGTCTCTTCTAGTGCTAACCAGTATGGTTCAGGTCGCAATAACAATTCAGGGTATGATTAGGAGATGTACTTCCTGCTTTATTTCCTGCTTTTCTGGCTGAACCACATAGTTTTAGTGACTGACGGTAAATGTTTCAGGAGAGCTTGCTTTTATCCAAGAATTATTGTATATAAACTCTATTAAGTCTAATATTAGCAGCCGCCTAACTAAACCATAGCAGCTCCAAAGTCTTCTGACAACATTGTTAAATTCCATTACTGTGCAATATCTGAATACTGTGAAATACCATCCAGCATCAACTACTGAGCAATATTTAATAATGTGCAAAAACAATTGTATGTAACACCATATCTATGTTTTGTCATTTTATATAGAGCCTCAGATCAATGCACCTTTTTGCCCCATTTATTTATGTTGTTATATAGTACATATGTTTGCACTGTGGCTTTAACACTAGGATTCGCAATCCCACAAAAATTTTCGGCATGATACTAGGGTGAGTTCAGGTCTGTCCCTGACTTAATCCCCCGCTAAGGAATGTAAAACATTCACACCTCGCTGCGCTGCT
>BRDA01069548.1:0-25078 GCA_036984385.1 Crenuchus spilurus
ACTATAAAAATAATCGTTTGTGGCAGCCCTAGACCACATATCTGCTAGCCTGTCCTCTCAAATGTGAAAAATGCGTGGTAGCAGGTGTGGATAACAGTGTGCAGAAGTGTGGATAACAACAGTGAGTAGAGTTGTGTGTAACAATGTTGAGCAGAAGTGGGGCATCATGTTGGGGACATGAAGGGAGGAGGAAATTATATTGGTGTGAAACATAGCAACTAAGAAAAACAACTAGGTAAATTTGCTAACAAGCCACCATAATGTTTAAAACAGCGATTCTGAACTGGTGGGTCGTGACCCGGACACGTTCTGTGTGGGTCACGGACAGTTAAATTTTAAAACAAAAAATAATTAATGTTAAGCAGGGTAGAACAATGAATCATATTGTAATGCTAGCATAAACTTAGCTCACAAGCTAACAATCAAAAAGTGAAGTGAAAATAAAATGACTAGTAGTCCAACTAATAGCACATGGAGGAATTTGGTCACCACATTTAAACTATCCATGCAGTAAAACACATACTAGGGGCCACTGAGCAGCTCTATCCGTAGAATTGACGAAGCAGTTGGTGGTTAGGGGCCTTGCTCAAGGGCACTGGATTCATGTCCTGTCAATTCAGGGTTTGAACCCGCAACCTTATGGTCGTAAGGTTGGTAACCACAAGCACATGTCTATCACCAGGTGCTGCCCAAATGTAAAGGTTGACTCCTTATCCTACTACTTGTCAGCAGAGCCCAAATAAGCTAAATTGAATTTTCAACTTACTTAAAAAGTTATCATGGTACTACCATAATACTAGTGTCCAAAAACACTATTCTGTAAGACCAATGCAAAAATGCTAATTTAATAAATAAACGAATCTGATGTGTGGCTACTGATGTAGTTCAAATGTTTTGAGGACTACAAACAGTATCAAAATGTTTACATTTTGTAATACTGGAATACGCTGCCAGTGTTATTGTTTTTGAATGTGTTTACAGCTCAAAAAGGAACATTTTGAGTTGATTTGCTCTTTAAATAAGGGAACTTTTAAGTTAATTGAACCTTTTACAAATGATTAAAATTAAGTTAAATTAAATAGAACGTTCCTGGACCGTTTTGGGATAGTTCCCAAAAATAACCATAAGGAAATCATAAGCTAATGTTGAGGGAACGTTTTGTGTTTGCTGAGTAGCTGCCACATTATGTCGTTGCTGGCCGTAGCTGGAGTGATGCAGTCGGCGGTAAACAGTGAGGGGCGGGGCCACGCTCATCCAATCAGAAGGCGCGCTGCTGGTGGGGTGAGCGCGTCACCAGCACTGCTGCTGCTGCGGTAAAGCTGAGAGAGAGACTTCACTGTTGTCACGCTGAATCCTCTTCCTCCTCCTCTGATCGTCTAGGAACACATTCTAGATGAATTATCTATACTATAATAGTATATATAACTGCAGTGATCAGTAAACTCAGCTGTCTTTTTATCGTAAACATGGAAAAGCACAAAACAAACGTGAATAAATTGTATGAAAACAGACAGATTAACTCACAGACAGTTTTCAACGAATCTAATGTAAAACTGGAAAAAGACTAACGTGAGAGAATTATTAGCGAACGTCTGTGTACTGTTTGTACTACAATCCCCTTTATGGTCTTGTTTATTTGTTTTTTTTTTTTAAATAAAAGTAAGTGCTCTCCGTTGTTGTGCGCTCGTTGCTAGCCGGTTTGAGGATGCATTTCTCTTGCCCAATCAGAGCCGGAGCACTAGGTCCCAGCTCGACCTATCAGATGAGGGGGCGTGGCTTCAGCGAATTTGAATGAAGAGTGGAGCTTTCGGCGCCATTTTCGAGTTAGCGGCGGCGGCAGTCGGCTCGGCACCGCACTGTGAACGCGTAAAGCTATCGCGGTGGTTGGGTCGTTTTTTGCTGTTTCAGACGCGGGAAAAATGTGTGGGGAAAGTGTACTAAAACGACCACAGCTCTAGAGCTGAAGAGGAGAAGGAGAGGCAGCGGAAAGCAACTTAAAGAGGAGGACGGTTGGCGAAGTGCAGCAGAAGACATACGGTACCTTTAGCTTAGCAGCGCTAATCCTGCTAGCATCGCCCTGTCAGCGGCGGCGGAGTCTGAAAATAACGATTTCTAAAGCGAAAAAAATATCCCCCACTGTAGCGGATTACTTCAGAGGGCTCACATTTTTATAAGAAGCGGAGTATCGTGACAAAGAGGCAGATGTCATGGTCTGTTTCGCCGAGTTTGTGCCGTTTTTTGGGGCATTTTTTGAAAACGTACCGTTTGAGCGCGATTGGAGAAGTGCGGCTCGCGCAGCCTATCAGCACCCACACAAACCGGCACCTCACACACACACAACAGCTTTTCTCACTCTAACACGGCTTTTACTGCAAAACAACACCCTGTAGCTAGAAAATGTCTCTCTTTAGGCTTTAAGGATGTACCCATGCGGACCACAGAGCTTTTAAAATTGGATTTACAAAATTAAAAACTGGCTTTTCCCACCAGTCGGGTAAGTGTATAACAGTGAGTGTATGGATGCTTATTATTCATTACCCAGATTCCATTTTTGAACCCAAAACGTGACCCTCCACAATGTTTGACATGAGAGAAAACTCCTTAAAATATGTTTATAAAAATATTTGGCTTTCTTCTGCACGGTCGGTACTTT
The DNA here is from genome assembly GCA_036984385.1 of Crenuchus spilurus. Taxonomy (NCBI): domain Eukaryota; kingdom Metazoa; phylum Chordata; class Actinopteri; order Characiformes; family Crenuchidae; genus Crenuchus; species Crenuchus spilurus. The sequence continues at coordinate 2,654 of BRDA01069548.1, forward strand.
CTTAGACAAAAATAATACAATTTGAAATAATTATAATAAAAAGCCTATGTTTTGTAGTTATAACTGATGACAAGTGTCCACTCTTTCAACCCAGTTGTTCACGTGTAAAATAGATTTAGGAGTGTAAGCAGCCTTATTAAGTGAAAGTGTCTCATTTTCAAGGGGACTAAACATGTTAAGACAACGCAAGGGTTAAAAGGGAAAACGAATAGGTGTTTGTCATTATACTTATTCTTATTGTCTTCGCAGTGTCCTGGCACGTTCTCTGACAAAAAACGAATGCCTATAACTTAGAAAAGTTGTAATAATAACGTTTCTCCGTATAGCCACGTTTTGTAAATGCGCGTGCACTTCAGCGCGCATCTGCACTTTAGTGCAACGCGATTGCAACATCACTTGCAACTTAAGTCCGTTTCATTTCATTAGCCAACACAAGTACACTGAGGGAGTCCAGTACTTTGATCCAAATTGCGTTTTCATCGTCGTTTGTTGTCTTAAATTAAAGAGGACATCTCAGACTTACCTTATCCCTGTGTCAAAACTCACTTTATAAAGCCTGTCCTTGCTGTTAAGTGTACAGTTAGTCATACTTAAGTCCGGAAATGACACGAGTTACTTGTATTTTTGGACCATTATCTCGAGATTACGAATTATTTTCTAGTGATCTCAAGCAGAGTTGACGATGTTTACCATTATCGTGGTAAATTACGTCACGATGCTTTTCTGTGCATGTTATTGTCAGTACTTAACACTGATAGCTTGTTTGATTAAAATGAGAAGTCATGTTTTTTTTTTTTTTTTTTTTTTTATCAGACTGGCAGCAGAGCGTGCAAGATGTTTATTTCGAATAACTGAAGTTGGTTTTTGGTAATAGTTTTCAAGCATTTGCTTATTTTTACATAGCTGTGCATATGTCATAAAAAGTAAATATTGTGGCACACTGTAACTTCCTGAAGTATCTTGAATTGCCCACCTCTAATCTCAACATGATCTCAACGGTTTCTTGAGGTTCTGAAAAAAAACTTGCCATCTTCAGATTCCAAGAAAATTTACTTGTTGTTGATGATTTTTGAAATCTTTATTTGCCTAAAATATTTTGTGGCCACAAGACAAAGGTACAAAAATATGAATTACTAGCTTGTGTCCTTCATTGACTTCTCTAAAAAGTAAGAGCGTTTTTTTTCTGTGGGCCTAATTTGTTTCTAATTTGTTAAAACATTGAAGCAAATTGTAAATGGCCTTACGTTTAATGCAGCAATTTGGCATTATTGTAGGGAACTGGGGAGCTACTTGCCCTGTCGCTAGCTTGAATCACATGCAGAGAGGTCATTAAGTCATTAGCATGATGCTTTGACCTCGTAATTGTGTTAAATGATTGTAAGATCTATCTGTTGTGTGATGTCAGGTGTGGATTTAACCAGAAGGAAAAAAGGTCACAAAAACCTGATGAACCAGAACTTTGGGCACACTGACTAAATTTGTCATTTATCATAGGATGCACCCTTCCACACAGTCTGGGGTGACCTAAACATGACTTTGTATTTCATGTGAAGGTTGCTTCTTTAGCTTTAAATTTAAGCTATGATGCTTTTGGAAGCCGGGTGTTCTGGTTTACCTTTAGCTTCATGGATCTCTGCAAAAGAAACAAAAAAATGCCGAACTTAAGTGACCAAACACATTTGAGAAGAGATATTGTAGAATTAATTTGTCCACCATTCTTTCTTAAGGCTGTCTTTTAGCCTCTTACCTGGATTCTAGCCCCCTACACATTCACATTAGTGCCAAGTACACAAATGTTTTAAAACAGGTCAGTCATGCTGAGATGTACTGCAGTGTCAGTCATTAGTACTGAATTAACAACTTATGCTATGCGCAATCTTATGCTTATGCGCAATCTTGAGCCTTATCACTTCCCTTTTACTGACATTAAATGTCTTGCCCATCTGACCACTTTAATGGTCACACTTGACCCATGAGAAACTGTAAGTCCTTGCTTACACAGTTTACTGAGTGAACAGAGATACATTTTGACTAATTTTATTTTAGTAATTAATTTGCTGACTGTGTGGGCTTCCTCTGTGGGTTACTGGGATCGTAGGGAAACCCCCCTTAAGTGAACCACAACGATCTCTTTTTTCACATTACCCTTTAATCAGCACTCTCTGTCTGTCTCTCTTTCACACACACACACACATTTTAATAACAGTGCTAATACAAGTACAACTGGAACTACATGTCTGCAATGTTACATCAAGTGTTTTCTGAACAAGCTTTTTAAAATTATTGGCACTGATGAAATACAATATAAATGTTTTATGACATTTAAGCTTTTATGTAATTATTGTGCATGTTAACAAAAATAACTTGATCTAGAATTTAATGTAATTTGGTGTGTTTGCTGGGTGGGTGATTGGACTCTATGTCTTGTAGTTGCTAGATATGTTTCACACCCTCAGGTTGTATATTAGTTTATTCTGTTATTGATTGCTGATTTAGTAAGTGCTACCTCTATGCTGATGTAAGAAACTAAAGTAATAACATCTGGTGGAGATATCGGTAGACACTGCAGTTAAAGTGTAATACTCACTTTGAGACCTTTTTTTCCTCTTGACCATAAGAAGCCTTCTTTGATACACACACTTGTATTTTACACACACATACATGCATACACAATATTTTTACACATATGTACATGCTTATTCAGAGTAACTTGTACATTCAATACAATTTTTTTCTCTACACTTTTCACTTTGCAAAATGTCAAACAGTATTAATGTGCTGTAACTTTTTTTACAAGCCAGATTTAATGCTTTGTAGGTGTTTGGTAGGAACAAAACTTTGTATGACTGAAATGTTAACAGGAGAATTTTAAAAAATATATTTTATTGTTAAAAATATGTGAGCATTTCTGTTGGTGTACTGATCTAAAGTATTCACACAATATATAGTCCATCTGGCCTTTTCAAATGATGTAAAAAAAAAAAAAAAGTTACGAATATATTTTAAAGACGCATGGGGTTTGTCTGGACTGTGTGTGTGTGTTTCAGGAAATTAAGTTCTATTTACACTGACTGTCCTGGTGAGCAGCAAGTAGGCTTTAAGCATTCATTTTATTAGATAGATTTAGGATTGGGGTAAGCAATATAGCAAAATACAATTAAAAAATATACTGTGCGTAAATGTTGATTAAACACAGTATTGCATGACAATATTTGTTTTATAATGTGTAACATAAAGTATGATTATTGCGTTTAAAAATAATATGTAAAAACATTACTACAATTAAATGAGTGCAATACTTTAGTGTTTCACACATTGTTCACAAGTTTTTCTCTTTTTATTTTAAAATGCAATTCAGTGTCATGTAAATGCTGACAATATACCCAGAAAGTGTTATTACACACGATATCATCATAACGATTATGCTGTCACATTGTCACTGAGTTGGTGTAATTTACAGTAAATGAGTATGAGCAGGGTACGGCTGTAATCTCAGAACCCTTTACATCACTCTGTTCAGAGGCTTCGGTGCAACTGTTCTGAAAGGGCTTAAGAATGTAATGGTGTAATGTTGAAATGTGCAGTAATAGCTAAAATTATATTTTGTTTTTGTATGGTTGTCTGGTTGGAAAATAACCAATTTGGCAATTTTTGTGACAAAAAAAAGTACTCAACGTTCTGAGATGGCTGAATGGGGATGATTATGTAATATCCAATGTGTCTTGTTTTATAGCTCACTAGGAGCCTCTTGTGCTAGACTCGTGGTTTCAGCCTCTTAAAGGGAACTTTAACGCACAAACCTGCTTGTTTTGATTGTCTGTACTTATGTGGCCCCTGGCCCAAGGTTATATTTGATAATTAAGGTTTGGATTTGTACTCATGGTTCTTGTGAGTCCTTAGAGTTTTCTGAAAATGTGAAATTTTTACTATTGTAGGTATTGCGTTAAAATAAGATGTCTAATGAGAAGAATCATGACACCATATTAAATTAACTCATAATAGTCCACAAACCAAAAATTTTCCAGTCCACATGATTCGTATATGAATAAGCTAAACAAATAATTCTATATATGTTAGTTTGTGTTGTGGTGGAAGTTGTTTTTCCTCTATTGAGGTCTTAGAAAAACCTTTAATTGGATTGTTTAACAGTGATACAGGAATCCTGAATGCTGTAATCTGGGAGATCTGATGTGTTCAGAGGTCACTGATGTTCAGGTTACAGTAAGGGCACAGGTGTGTTCTGAATCATTGTGTGATTTTTGACTTTACTCAGGTGCACAAACAGGTGCACTGGTTGGATGCTGTCATTCTTGTCCTGACTTCTTATGAAGCATAAATATGTTGTCTTAATGGAGAAATTGTTACTTTATTTTTTTGTCATGTAGGGATCATGCGTTTTTATGCCTGACTCCATCTGTGAAGCCAGATAATCTAATCCAAATGTTGAGGTTTGCATTATAAGAATGCACTGTGGCTCTTTTCTCATTAAGCAGCTTTGAATTGGGCTTAAATTATCTGCCTAAACTGAGAAAACCTGCTTTGTGGAATAAGTACATCACTGGCCATTTAACATGATCAGTCAAATTATTGTGCTACAAAGTGTGAGAACATTTAAATACTCATGACATTTCAAGAAATTGCAACAGAAATCTTCCACACTGAAAAAAATAAATAAAAGCAGATTTTTGTCTTAAGCAAAAATCTACAGATTCTGATCTTGACAGATGGTGCCTACTTCCTATCCTTAGTATCAGGATTCAAAAGTAAATCTAAATATAATCAGACCATGTTAAGTTATTCAAAATTATTTAGAAAGTTAAAATTCATATTTTGTGAAATTTTCTTTTTCAGTTGCGGGTGCCCTTTGGGCGGGGGGGGGGGTCATCTGACAAATGAGGAGAGGTTAAATATTTAGGGTGATACAAATATACATACACTTTGCTCACAACTAATAATATAAATGTATATGTAATATATAAATCTCAAACACTGTTAGTAAAATGACTGGTTTGTTTAATTCGCTCATTTTGATATTTTAGTTCTTGTCCAATGTTCTCATGAGCTATTGATGAGGATGAGATCTATAATTGGAACCAAACTACCAATTGTAGATGTAAATTATACACACACACACACTACAAGTTCATAATGTTTATTATATTTTCCTTGTTATAGGATGACAATTTAAACTTCTGTGCTATCTACATGGAACATGACATTTATGGTAGCAGCAGCCGTGTGATTTGCAGTGTGATTAACCTGGACTTAATACAGTAATATTAAATAAACGATAAATTGTGTACTTCATGTGTATTTACACAGTCTGGTGTTCCACCTCGCTTGTTCTACAGTGAAGTTCCCTATAAAGAAGAACTCATTCATAATTGATGTTGGTGAGCGAGACAATGAGCTCTACTCTGAGTGATGAAAAGTAAATGGTGTCTCTTCACCATGCTTAACACTTACTGGCCTTCCGCTTTCACAGTAATGTAGCCTTTATAGAGGCAGAGCGAAAAAAAAAAATGCATTGAAAACACTAGTGTGAAGTATAATTTACAGATTTTAATAAAATGTACAGGATTTATGTACTTATTTAATAGGTGTCTGTTTCCTGGCAGTGGTGGTTTTTATTTGCTTTTAAAAATGTTTGATTGAAAACAATGGTCTTGGTGATCCGACATCAGTTTGTATTTACAGTACTGTATTGTATACTAGGTTTTTGATGGGAAGTAACTACATATTATCTGTACGTGGCTTAGATACTGACTGCAGTGCAACTTGTGATTACACGGTGAGCATATCCACAGTACTGGGAAATGGTTCTGGGACATGGAACTTCAAAATTAAACTTGCCACAAAATGTGCAAACATGTCCAAGTAAGCTAAATTAGACACTCAGATCTCTCCTATTGTTTTACCCCCACCCTAAAAATTGGCCAAGAATCTAGTCAGTGTTATACATTCTGTTAGTTCAACTTAACCTTGGAATATAAAATCTGCTGATCAGTGGTTGTGCAGATTAAAATGACTGTGGTTGTGATGAGGGGTGGCAGCGGTGGTTCATGTGGTTAGTGTTTACATGCGGTTTGAATCGTCTATACATTTGAACTTTAGCCTTTTTTTAGAGAATGACAGTGATGGCATTTCAAAAGCACAAAGAGATTAAATCATAAATTAAAAAACAGGGCACGTTTATGTGCTGTTAAGTGGTAAGGAGTAAATCTGTAGTTGTGGTTTTGCATCGTTTGACTCGCCTAACCAGTACCAGTAGGGACGTTTTGTCTTGGTGGCCACATTCCAAACAATCTGTTTGGAAGTTTATCTCATTTATATTCTCACATCAGTTTGTTTATTATACTTACGCGCACTCCACCCATCAAACGTAAAATATGCCAAGTAATGAAATTTGCATTCCACTTGCATCATTGCTAATGTACCTACTAGTCTGATCTTGACTGTGTCTAATTTATTTGTAAATTGGTCTGTAACACATTCCAGGTGATTTTGTGAAAGGTAAAGGAATGATTTACTGAAAAAAAAAATACACATGGTTTTATTTGTTTAAGCAGTCTTCCTCTTTGACCTCTAGCATAGTCCATCACCTGGGACTTCCATTGTGTCGGCTACATGAAACATGACTTGCCTATTTGAAAAGAAGGGAGAGAAATGCATGTGCTCAGACATACAAACATACACACACACACACACACACACACACACACACTAATATCAGACATTGTAACAAGGTAATGATTTCAATGCATTGTGTGCATGAGCATAGAGCTGTTTACTGTGAAGTGTTTTTTGGTCCTGTCCATAAACATACATGCAGAAAATGCATTTTGTGCAAAAAGATACTAATTTTACTATACTGTATGAAATAGATAATTGTTTATTATATAAGCAGTTACTGTTTCCTTTTTAATACAATGCACTGATATAGCAAATTGTAAACCTATACCTCCAGGAGACTGCTCTGGAATTTAAACCCAGCTGGGGCCTAATACTGGTTCACTTGAGGTCTACTACTGACAGCATCTAATCAATAATGATAATATTTAGTGGAGCATAAGGATCAATTATACAGTTGTGATCAGTCTATAAGAATAGTAAAGGATCTCCATTGCTGGTTCATTGAAGACGGCCTGGGGTTGCTGATTGTCCTCAGTTGTGTGGAGCATTTTTCCATAGGGTGATGGAGTTGTTTTGGCAAGCCCTGGGTCACTGCGCAGCTATCGTTCCGTGCTGGATAATTTTCTGTTCAACATGAATAGACAGATTTGCTCAGTTATTAATTGTGGACTTCATATGCATACATGCTGGCAAGTGTGGCACACTCACTACGATTAATCCATATTTAAATAGTGCATTAATGAACAACATATTCCATCTTATAGCACAAATTCAGCATGAGTCTTTTCTAAACGTATTACAGTATTTGATAAGTTTGCATTGTTTTCTTCATTTTAAACTTCCACATTGAACCTTCTTGTACAAAAATTAGTTTGTATGAATTTTAATGTAGACCGCAAATGGCAAACAAGGCAGTTAACTTAAATTTGGCATATAAATACTACTAGTAGTAATACTAATGTTGCATGATAAATGGGTATTTCAAATTTATTTGTAGAGCATTTTTGTGCAGAAACATCTCGTATTGCTTTACTTAATAAAGTGTAGTCCTATGGAAACCGTAAGATAAATAAAAATAATAACTGATTGCATAGATTAGTCCGAATCAGGCAATGGTAAAATAGTAAGGAAAATATAAGTCAAAATCTAATAATGAAAAATGGACCCTAGAAATTAAAGCATAAATCAAATGAAGTGACAAACGGGTACACTTTTTTTTCCAGCACCTTAAGTGAAGTTCACATCAGTCCATGGGACCAGAGTCTTTAACCGCCATGAGAGTTGATTAAACCTAGCGTACTTGTTACACATGCTGTTCATCACTAATTTAATTCATATGGAGGGGGATAATCTGATGCTTTTATATTGTGATCAGTCTTCAGCACATCCACAATGTACTTTTCAACCGAAACATAGAAATGGACGTTTATGTCCTACTGTTTTCAAACTTGTGTGAACAAAGGGTGAAAGTAGAGTCAGAATTTGAAGTGTACTTGTGAGCTTTACAATTTACCACTAGTGTTTTTTCCTTAGTTTGGAATTTTGAGCACTTGAAAAAATGTCATTTATTGGTTGTCCTAATTATTTAGAGATTTTAGTATATAAAATAAAGTTGACCTTGAGTTTAATGAGCATTGTCTTTAATGCAACGTTGTTTTAAAAGGTGATCCTAATAATATAGAGTGTAGTTAACAAAGTGAGCAATATGGTAAAAACATCTTTTTGTTCAGAGTTCAGCACTAAATCCAAGTGAGCGAGCGAGCCAGCTGAGATGACTATTTTATATGCTCTCTGTAATAATAAAAAAGCATGCAGTCTACCAGTGTTCTATTAAGTGCTTCACAAAATGATGTAATGATAAGATATTGTTGTATTACCCATCTCTGATGTAATGTAATAGGATAGGATGGTCTGAGGGTGCCTGTACTCACTTGAGCTGTCGGTTATTACATAATTGCCTGGTCACAATCATTTGAGTTGCTATTGTTTACGCTGTTATTTTTGACAGTCACATGTTTATTTTGCACTAAACAGAAGGTGAATTTAATTTATGTTGAAATATGTAAATAAAAGAAAGCAGGTGTGATGGGTGTAAGGTAGAACATTGTTAATGTTGTTAAAGCTTTATAGGGCTGGATATAATGGAGCTGGAGCCGTGTCTGCGGTCAGTTTGTAGCTACTGCGAGTGGACACACAGGAAGCAGGACAGATGATCAGTTTATTTATTCACTTCAGACTTGTACTTTAAATTGCCGACACAAAACAACATGAGAGAAATTGCTCATTGTGGCTATTTGTGGCAATTAATTTGGTTCAAATAAAAATATTAATTTTTAATAATTATTAATCATCAAAAACTTTTATGATCAACAAACCTAATACTCAGTCTTCTCCTCTGTTTCAGGTGGAGTCCTGAACTGCCTCAGGCCCTGCAGAGAACAGACAGAGAGCGAGCAAGAGGACAAGGAGTCTGTCTTTTTGACTGTGTAGGCCTGTCTGTATGTGTGCTAGACCCTCTTCAGGTGGTGGTGTAGCAGCACAGAATGGTTTGTGGTGATGCAGAGATGCAGGCCGTGCTGTGCTGCAGCATCAGTGCCTTGGAACTACACTGTGTGTGTGTGTGTGTGTGTGTGTGTGTGTGTGTGTGTGTGTGTGTGTGTGTGTGTGTGTGTGTGTGTGTGTGTGTGTGTGTGTGTGTTGTCTTGCTTTAGCAGCATGTAAATATTGGAGTTACACCATGGCAGATGCCTCCAGTATGCTCGTGCTGCTGAAGCAAGAAGTCACCAGTCGGCACAAGCTCTTTGTCCTCGTTATGTTGCCGGGCTCTTTGTCCTCATAATGTTACTTTACCTTAGTCACCAACACACTGAATCACCTCATCCAGCTCTGGCAAGCAGGAACATCACGCATCTCCTTCAGCACAAGCCCACTGAGCAAAGGTAAAGGTGGAGAGACAGACGGAGAGAAAGAGAACGTATCGTTTATTGTAAGATTGTTTTTGCCGATTGTTATTGTAATGTAGGGGTGTGCACAATGATACTTTTGTCATTGTGACAAATTATCACATTCTGAGCATATTGGTGGTATTGGCAGTATTGAACATGGGGGGGGGACTGCATAAATAAAAGAATAATCTTTTGAAAATGATCAGACTAGTTTTATTGCCATTTTAAAATTACCACTTTTGGGTAATTTTGCATTTTATGTTTTGCTTATACATTTTATAAGTTCTACTTAAAAACGAGGGGAAAAAACACGATTACAAGTTGATCGATTATAAGCCTGATCCAGTAATCAGAGCTGATATTTGGCATTTTTCTAATTGTTTGAATCATTTGCTTTTAGTGCTGCTTTAAAGTGTATATATTTTCTATCTATGCTCATGTCTGATGCTGACATGATTTAAAAAGAATATAATATGCTATATAGACTATAAAACATTAAAATATATTTATTTGGTCTGGCCCAATGATGTAGCCAGTGCGACCAAACCTAAACAAGAGTTTGTCCTAATGAAGAACCATGTCCACATCGCACTTATCTACACATCTGTAATATTTGTCCATCAGTACTTCTAAAATGGTATTTTCTACAATACGTCTTCACTTTCTCCTTCTTACTCTATACTTCCTCTATTGAAAAAATAGAATACCTATATGGAGCATACAGTAAATCTGGACATCTATGCACTAATGCTTAAACACCTTTTTGGGGCAGTTGTGGCCTGGTGGTTAGGTCGCCTGTTTGATCCCTGGGCAGGGAAGGGAAGTGCCCTTGAGCAAGGCACGTAAACCCCAACTGTTCCCTGGGTACTGTGGATAGGGCTGCCCACCACCTTGGGCACATGTTCTCACAGCCTTATGTTTGTTTTTTTGTTTTGTTTCCCCCCCCCCCCTTTTCAGTGCACAGATGGGTGTAATACAGAGGTCAAATTTCATGTGTGCAAATCACATTGGTGAAAAGTTTAACCTATGTGAATATTATAGGATGGAAGGGATTTGAGTGTATTGATAATTTAAAGTGGAAATGCAAGTAAATGCACATTCACTTATACACACTCTGATACAACTTCAGCATGTAGTGCTATTACAAAATTTAAAAAGACGCACTTGGCCTGTCCCAATGTCCAACCCACAGCACTGTTTAACTGGTAGAAGTGTGGACCACATCACTAAATCTGATCAAAGCATGGTTTTCAGTGTTTTTATAACCATCTAAAAATCAAAGCTCTTTGATTTTAAAATGTTCTAATACTTTTGTTTAATTAAAGTTGGAAGAGTTGCATCATTGTAAACTTCCTCAAATTTCAACTTTACTGGTTCCACATCAGTTATGAGTGTCCTAATCTGTATGTCCCTGGTGGGAAAAATTGGCCAATCACAGCACATATTACGGGATGTGTTCAGTTGATGTATTTTGCCATATTGTCCACTCCTGTATGATTCTGCTTGTTTGTATTAAGTCATGGTTTTTATTTTCATTAAACCTCATCAAAATCCTGAAATCATGTGTTCATGATCATTACTAGAATATTTTGTGTGTCTCAGTAGCTCTTTATTAAGGAGTTAATCTGCTCCATCCTGTGGTAATTCACTGGTGAAGGATGTTACATGTCTTCCTCTCCTTTCATATTTATGTAGAGTCCTGGGGGTGAGCCTACCTGTGGAGATCAGATACACATTTTTGGTCTAATTGTATGTGTTAAATTCCTGGCTTCTTTAAAATGCCAAATTTGTAGCATCCAGTGATCACGAACTTTCACCCTAACAAGATTAATTTTTTAAGAACTGGAGCTCCAAGCCCAACAAGTGCTACAATTCAATAGTCACCTAAATAGCCCAGTTTGTTAAAATGCATCACTAAATATAGACTATCCACTTCAACTGCATCCAGATAAGACAGTATGACATAAAATAATCCCTACTTTTATGTCCCACAGATGTTTTTATTTTTATAACTAGGTCTGTGAAACCTTATCTTGATGCAGGTTAAGAGGTTTTGACAGAAAGGACTGCTGTTTGGGTGACTTGAGTTCTAGTGTTGGTGACATCGACAAAAGCAAAAATTACCAACGTGTCTTGGCTGATCGTCTACGTTTGGACTAGAAAAATGGCATAGATATGATGGCTCTGGGTGAACAGTCCCTTTGAAGGCCAAAGACTGCTGGTAAAAATGCATGGCTGAATGGGCTTCTGTGGATTTGCTTTTTAGAAGCATCTCGGAAATATTTACATATGCTGTAATGCTGGTGCGACCAAACCTAAACGAGTGTTTGTGCTAATGAAGAACCACGTCCGCGTCACTCATACCTGTAATATTTGTCCATCGGTACTTCTAAAAATATTTTCTACAATACATGTCTTATACAGCATGGCTCCCTATTGAAAATATAGGATCCATATGGCATCATACAGTAAATGTGGACCTCTAAGCACGAATGCCTTTAAACACAAAATTATTGGAGGATTTGAGTGCAGAGATGACTTAAAAAGTGAAACTGGAAATAAACACACCTTCACTTATACGATATAAGATGCATTAAAGCTCTGCACTAAAATGGGATCGTGTACTGTTTATTGTGACGTTTACAGCATCACTCTGGTCGTGATTTTTTTATTTTTGTGGCGAGGAAAAACAATTTGAAACGTTTATTTTACTTTTAAAAATGAGATTACCAATGACTAAACCTTACCATGTGATGTATATTAAGTCATTTATATTATTATGAATTAAAAACATTCTTACTGTGCAAATACAGTGAGACAAAAATATTTCTAAGCTTTCGTATTTATCATATATGTACATTATTTGTATTTATCATATGTACATTATTTATATATATATATATATATATATACACACACACACACACTATTCTCTTTGCAGGCTTACCGTACCATAAGCTCTTTTTCAATTAAACCACATTATGTATTTATTTATGTATTAATTTATTTGCCCTTCAAGCGAGTGACGCCAGATATTTGAAATGATTGTGTAAAGAGACCTGTGTGCTAATCTCAACGATCTTATGTAATATATATATGAAAATGTGTGTGTTTGTGTTGTGGTCCTACTCTTATATAATCACTGCATTTTTCTCTCGTGTATTAATATAGATTTTTATCAGTCGTTCACTCCGTTTGTATCATATTTATTTATTTATAAATAATTTACTTGCTCGTTTGATAGAAATGTATCACGTCCTCTGACATTTTTACCCTTTTTTAACCTGAAAATAATTTTACATTTTAAACGAAATTATTTTTCGTTATATACTTTTTGTATTTAGATGGAATCTAAAAACCAACATGAAATTTATATTTAATATAAATCAAAAATACACCCCCAGATCAGTTGATCTAGTTTTACTGTTTATATATACGTCTGTGTTTGAGTGAAACTTTTTTTTAATTCTGTACTGACATTTCTCCCAAATCAAATATAATTTAGAGATTTTATTCATTAATTCGTACCATTTAAATATGCTATTCGCAATACTAAAGGCTTCAGGTATAAATATTTGTATAATAAGCCTGACTTGTTCAAGATCCCCACCAGTTTTTAGTTTTTAATAAAACTCAAACATCTCGGCTGTTTTGAGACCATCTTCATTTTCATCACATTCCAGAGGTTTTAATGCAGTGGTGTTCTTGTCTACAGATTTAACGTTTAGAGAGAGGTTTTATTTATTACTTTTTTTACAAAGCAGCATGTTTATGATGTATACGCATACATGTTTTATGTCTGTGTGTATTTCTTAAATTAACAGGCTAGTCTGAATTATAACGTAAAATTTAAAGTGAAGAAGGTGGCACATTTAAGAACGCTTTTTTAATGTCTCGGATTTTTTAAAACCACTTATCTTAGCAGTGGCAGTCAGTATCAAAAATCATGGTAACATTTAATTTACTCTCAGTATTCATTGGCCATGTTGTAAAGAAACGTCTGAAACACTGATAAACCATGAACTGTTAATCTGATCAACTGAAAATCTTTTGAAGAGATTTTATGTCGTTTTTATTTATTTATTTTTTTATTCTGTTGATGAATTCGTATATGTGAATGTTTGAACTGGATGGTACAATGTTGCGCTAATCTAATACTTTTCTTTTTATACGAATAATAAAATATATTTCAGGTGTTTGCAGGTCATAGTGATTGTGATTAAAAAGCTAATAAACACATTGACGGTCAGCAGTGTAAACTCGCTCTTATAGGCCGCTTTTCTCACTGACGTGTTCATAGTAATTTTCATTCAACGTTCAATGTGTCTATCCTTACATAAGATGTATTTTTATAAACTGGGTTGTGAGGAAAAAAAGAGGAGGGGGCACAACTAATTTCACTTTTCACCCGGAATTTGCCCGGCAACAGCGGCTAAATATACACACTCACAAGCACGCGCGCCAGTGACGTCAGCGCCGAACCGCGGTCAGCGGCGATGACGTCATGAGGTCGGTTTTACCGGAGCGACCCGAGGATTTCTGAGTGAATTCCCGTTAGAGAGTGAGAGGGGGAGATGGGAATTAAAATGGAAACAAACGTGAACACACACACACTCGCACACACACATTTCTATAAACACATACACTGACTGAAGCGCAGCACCTGTGATTGGAGGGTTGGTGATCATAGGGGTGTAAAATAATATATCGATGCACGCGAGCATGCAATAGTCTTAATTTCTGATACTGTGATGAGTTCTCAGAAACAGGGTAGATTTTAATTGACAGTAGTTTACTTAAATATTGGCAAACAGACTTTAAAAGTAGTTCTATAATAAAAAGTACCATAATACTGCCATGATATTATCCATAAAACATTACACTTTTTCATTGGTTTTACACAATGATGTGTTTTGGGTTCTATGGTCGGATTCTTTTTGTATGAGTGGGCATAGAGCCCTGAATTGTTTTTTGAAAGTGAAAGTAAAGTTTGGAAATTCCAGTACTTGTCTTGAGCTGGACTAAGACACTAGACAATCACAGCCAGACTCTGAAAAAGATTACAACACTCTGAAAAAAGATGGTTCTTCAAGAGTTCTATGGCAAAGGAAATTATTCTATATAACCAGGAACACTCAAAAAACCCAATGGCTTCTTTGCATGGTGAACTGGTTCTTCAGAATGTGTTGTAGATGGTTCTATAAAGAACCTTTTTGAAAATCATTCTGTGTAGCCTAAAAATGGTTCTGCTGAGGTTGCCGCGTCATGCTTGTAGAGGAACCCTTTTGGTGCTATATAGAACAATTTTCAAAAGGTGTCTATAGCACATTTAGTCAGTCTGAAGAACCCTTTCATCATGCAAAGAATTTGGTGGTTCTACATAGAACCATTTCCTTTACTAAAGAACTTTGGAAGAACCATCTTTTTTAAAGAGTGTAATGTAAAGACAATACTGACAGTATTCCTAAATGAAATAAATAAATAAATATATAGCCACTGTAGCACATATGCCAGGTTCTTCCTGCCAATACACAGCGCTATAGGGGTGGTTGAGGGGGTTGGTAGATGAGGGGGGTCAGTGAGTTCCTAATGCCAGCAGAATATTTAAAGAGCAGCTTCTAACTGTGTCTAATTGAGTGTTGGAGTGGAGAAGCTGCGCTGATGTGCGCAGGCAGGGCTGAACCTATAGAGCTTATATAACTGACTGCGAGGAACATCATGACCATAAAGCTCCGCATTGCTGTGTGTGTGTGTGTGTGTGTGTGTGTGTGTGTGTGTGTCGGAGCCACGTCCGCTGTAAATACAGTTATTTTTAATATTCTGCGTAAACTTGGTCATTTTTTCTGTCGTATTTGATGCTGAGAGCGCGTTTCTGTCTAATACTGAGCTTACATAACATTTCACCTTCAGAGGGCAACGAGCTGTGTGTGTGTGTGTGCTACATCCCTCCCCTCCTCAAGTCTCCTTTAACGAAGGAAGGACTTATAATATAAAAATAAAGGAATGATGTGAGTGATGGGGGTGATCTGCCGTAGATGGACTATCTAGAATCTGACCAATTACAGGACATTTATAAAGTAGTAATAATAATAATAATAATAATAATAATAATAAGCATCTTCAGCTTAAACTAATAAAAATCAAATTTTAGTACCATTAATAGCACCATTATATATAACAATAACCCTATTTTATATTAATAACAATAACGATCCTTTCATCTATTATATTAACATAATTATTTTAGTAATAGCACTCTGCTGTTATTAATACAAACTATAATTAACATAAATAACTTATTTCATATTAACATATCATGATGATGATGCTCTGTTAAACCAAAATAAAAGTACCGCTCGGTATATCACTGAAATACTAAATTAAAAGCACATTCAGAGCTGACTGTGCAAGTGAGTCACCCCTCACACACACACACACACACACACACACGCAGCATGATAAAGCTACTGTGCAAAAGGGCCCGTTAATGTACAGTCCTTCAAAATAACAGCAGCAAACTTCTTGTTTCTGTTTATTAAGGTTTAATTTAAGGCCTGACGTCTGAACTGACGTGAATATAACGAACAGTTTACCACACACAGCTCTGTGAAGATGAAGAGAGCACTGCCAGTGTCTCCAGACCTGAACCCAAACCTCTGGGATGTGATCAAGTCATCCAAACAAAGCTGAGCTGCTGCTAAGTCAACATTCTTTAAACGTCAATATGAACTTTGACCTTTTCTGTGACAGTATGTTGTTAGTTTACAGAACACTGACACGTCTGTAAACACCTGCAGTGGACTCTTCACTGCGGCTCAGAGCTGTTTGTGTTTATGGTGCCTGAATCACTGGATCACCGGATCACTAAATCAATCGGAGTGTCTGTCCGCTCTCGGCTCAGCTGATGAAGTCCGCCGCCGTGTCCAGCAGCTCGCTCATCAGTTTCCCGCCGCGCTCAGCAGCCTCCGCGCCGCGCGCGATCACCCAGCGCACCAGCTCTCCGCAAGCGCTGACGTCACGGAAGGGGCAGTCCTCCGGCACGAGCCTGAGAGCGGGCGCGCATGCGCACAGCAGCAGCATCAGCAGCGTCAGCAGAAGGGTGAGCTTCCAAAGCGAGGATGAGGTGGCGGAGGAGGAGGTGCAGGAGGAGGGGTGAGGAGTCGCGGGGTTCCGGAGCGCGCCTCCCTCGTGCGGCCCGCGCAGCGCGTCCAGATCGCCCAGGCGCACACGGTCCCACTCGCTGACGTCGAAGGCGTTCACGAGCGACGGAGCGCCGTCCGGCTCCCCGTCCGCCACCTCCGCGGCCATCGGCGCGCCGTCGCCGATCGCGCGCAGCGCCTCGCGGAAGTCCTGCATACGCCGCAGGAAGGCGAGCGGCTCGGTGAGCGCGCGCAGCGACTCGGCCACGCGCAGCGCCCGCCTCCGCTCCTCCAGGGTGGCGCGCAGGCGGCCGATCTCCGGGTCGTAGCTCTGCATCACCGCGAGCCGCAGCGCCTCGAAGTCCGCCGCAATCTCGGCGCGCTTGTGCTCGAGCGCGCGAGCCACCCGCTCCAGGTAGTCGGCCGCGCGCTCCGCGTCGCGCGACACCGCCTGCAGCGCGCGCCGCCTCGCCGCCTCCAGTGCGTCCAGGCGCGCGAGCGCCGCCTCCGCACCGGGCCAACGCTCGGCATCACGCAGCAGCTCTTCGAAGGTGGCGCGCTCGCGCTCGTGCGCCTCGTCGAGCGCGCACAGACGGTGGCCCCGGTGCTCGCGCGCGGTGGCGCAGAAGCCGCAAATGAGTCGCAGGTCCGTGGCGCAGAAGATGTTCAGTGGCTGGTCGCGGTGCGCGCGGCACGACGGCGACGATGGCGGGGAAGGAGACTGTGGCGTCATCCCGGGCAGCGCGCGGATCTCTCCGTACTTCTCCACGACGCCCCGCAGCGCGTAGTTCACCTGAAGGCTCGCCACGTCGTCGCGCCCGGTCTCCTTCCGGCACGTCGGGCACCTGAATGGGGACAGCTGCCTCCTCCGGCTGCTGCTGCCGCTACCGTCCAGCGCGCCCTCGAGGCACCGGCGGCAGAAGCTGTGTGAGCACGGCAGCACGCGCGGGTCGTCGAACAGGCAGCAGCAGATCGGACACGTGAGATCCTCCTCCAGCAGCTCCATAGCGGCGGGGCGCTGTAACGGGAGAGACACCGTGAAAACGTGCCATACGGACACGCGAGAGCAAGTGAGAGAGAGAAAGAGAGAGAGACTGATCGATAACTCGCTGCAGAAGTCCATTAGTAAACAAACACCGGAGCCGCTATAACGCTGAGTGTGAACAGCTGATTCTCTGAACAGAGCTTGAGCGGTTTCCCTCATCTGTCCCGCGGTTGACAGTGACCGAGAGAACCGATTTTCAGTGACGCCCGTAACGACCAACGAGAGCGGAGAGTGCGCGGGAAACTCGAGAGAAACGAAGCTTTAGTTGGCTTCTTATTTATAAGCGTCTTATTTGAATTTCCAATTCCACCTTAAATAGTGCAGCAGTTCCATTCAAACTGTGTCAAGTCCTGCCAGGCTCTTGAAAGTAACTGCTGCACTATTTAAGGTGGAACTGGGAATTCCAATGAAACCCAAGTCTCAGACTTCAGCTTCGTGCGAGCGAGGACCTCCAAACCGTGCCATACACCCCAGCTTCCCTCACCTGCGCGGTCCAGCGTTTGTGGTGCTGTCGGTCCGGTCCAGTCTCGGTACCGACGATTTTTAGCAGAATCCGCAGCTGAAAGCATCAGCATTTCGACCAAACACCCCCCACACATACACACACACTCTCTCTCTCACTCTCTCTCTCACGCACACACACACACACACACGCACACAGCTGCTTGCCTGAGGCGCACGCGGCGACGCAATCGCGGTGCTTGTTGCTGTGCAGACTTCGCGCTCTCCAGCTGGGGAAACTTAACCCTAACCCCTAACCCCTAACCCTACACACAGATCCGGAGCATTTAACACGGGCACACGCGGAGCCGCGGTGGGGAGTCGCGTGACAACAGTCCACGCAGACTCGATATTCCACGTTAAACATTGATAACATCAGTGACACTTTTTTTCGTTTTTCATCCAGCGCGGTATAAATACAGACGGTCCCTGCTGAGCTGGCAGCGGGGGAGGGAAGGAGGGAGGAGAGGGGGATTCTGTTGCTATGCAAAACATGACAACGTGAGATCCCCGTCCACTCACGCTCCAGCTTGACTACATCACACCGGGAGCTTCATCATTTGGCCATTAATCGATCATTAATCGAGGCTACAAGTTCAAGTCGCACTACTGAACTTTTCGAGCAGCTGTTTCTGCGTTTAATAACCGCTGTTTGACAAATGTGTCCCCAACTGCCTATAAACAGATACCCTCCCCCAACCGGTGCCCGTGCCAGCTGATGGCATCGATAACCCAATAAGCTACACCGGGTCACGTGTGAGTTTATTTTGACCTCGTTTTTTTTTCTTCCCCTGTTTCCATGCCATCAGTAAGCGCGCGCTTTCGCTGATTGGTCGAGCCGGTGGAGAGAAAGTGCGTGGATCGGCCGCCAGACGGCGCCGTGGCCCTTCACGCTTTAAACACGTATTCATTTCACCAAGCCCCTCCCTCCTCATCCGGGATAGGTCCACTTTTTGACCAGTTCAGTCCTTCTACAGTGAACACTGCCTAACACAACACTGACACTGAATATATAAGACCCCAATACTCATAGTACATAATAACCTTGTATCTACACTCATTTCCGGTTTTAGCGCCACTGACTCTATAGCTGCACTTTGTACAGATTTTAGTTCACCTGTATACTTTATTAGCCCCCTTCAACAGTTAAGACCACCTCAGAGCACATTGATTTGGGGGGTGGATCATTATCAACATGCAGCGACACTGATGTGGTGGTGGTGTGTTAGAGTGGACCAGACACAGCAGAACTGCTGATGTTCAGTACACTCACGGCTGGGGGTAAAATAGTGCACCAAGCAACAGTGAAGGACTAGAGAACCAACACAAACTGTGCTGAGCTGCTGTTTCTGACTTTACGTCTACAAATGAGGACCAACAAGGTAGGCGTGTCTAATAGAGTGGATAGTGTTTAACCTCTCCAGAATCTCTGCTGTGTCAACACTAAACACACACTAACACACCACCACCACGTCAGTGCTGAGAATGCTCCACCACCCAAATAACTGCTCTTTGGGTGGCTAACCAAGTATGTAGAGAAACAGATGTATTACCTAATGAATTGGCCAGTGAGTGTATATCAGCCAACAGCACGTTTTATATACATACTTTCATCTTTTTTAAACTATTAGTACTTTATTTATCTTCATGCTTCCTCAAGTATTCAGTGTTGTCTAGCGTTAAAGCACCAGAACTGCTGCTCAGTACTCAGTGCCGTGACTAATGAGTCCTGTCGGCTCAGTAGATGCTCTATTCTATCTAGGCCCCGCCCCTTCTGCGTTTGGATTGGCTATTAAGAAGTCAAGCTTCCGGAACGTTTCGACGCGTAGCCAGTCCTAGCGCGGGGGCGGGTCTTCCGAGAAAAGCGTTCTGGTTTAGAACCAAACAGCCAATCCGAGCTCAGGATTTGGGATCTATCCAATCCCGGCGGAGTTTTCCTGAAAACGGGTATGAAAGCCTTCTTTTCACACGCGGAGTGCACTTCTGCTTGGCTCGTCCGGCGCTGCTATGGCCGCAGTGTTTACGTGCTGTCTGGGCTGCTGCGGAGACGGCGCATCGGGTCAGATACCTCTCAAAGAAATGCCCACAGTCCAGCTGGACACACATCACATGGGTAAGAAGCTGGACTGGCTAGTTAGTTAGCTATTTAGACCGACAGCACCGTGAGAAAAATGTTATTTCCTTAAAAAACCCAAACAAAACCACAGTAAACAGCTGCAAATAAGTGATTATATCTTTCCACGTCATATTTAGCTTAAAATACTTAAGTTTAAGTCTTTATCTCGTCTGTTAATTCTTAGTCTTCTTGTTAGCATGCTGAGCTTGACTGTAAACATGCTCTTTTTGATAAACAAACAGCTTTTCCACGTCTTTTACTGTCATTTAGCAATAGCTGCAGCCTTTAGCTAGCCCTGTTGGTTCATACATACCGAGTAAAAACAGGTCTGAATCTTTGTGGAGCTGTAGTTGGAGCTCAGCTTTTGCTTTTGCTTTTCCAGGGACGGATGTGGTCATAGTGAAAAGTGGGAGGCGGATATGTGGGACTGGAGCCTGCCTTGCCAACGCCCCTCTACACCAGAACAAGAGCTACTTTGAGTTCAAAATCCAGTCAACAGGTGAGCAGCACTGTGGAAAAACTGCTTTATTACAACCAGTTCACAGCATGGAGTCACCTGATTGGCCAAGAGGAAGCCTCAGGTGTGTCTCAGGTTAGGTAGCCTACCAGCTATGATGTAGCATCACTTTTCAGTGCCGCGCAGCTCACTCAACCTGGGAAAATAGTGCATGAATTCAGCTTTGCTGTTTCATTACTCTGGGATGGCCCCTCAACAAATATTTCACCCCTGTGCTGTGATATGAATCTAAAATGTCAAATAACATCTACAAACTATTTTTAGAAGCTGTAGTTAAGGTACAAATTCCTTACGTTTAGGTTATTCACGGCAGATGGGCTATTTAATGGAGAAAGGCTCATTTCAAAGCTGAAACCTTTCTATACAAGCTGTTCATTTCACTTTGTTCTTCAATGGTCAGGACCTCCACCGAGCAGGTGGATCATTCTCAACACTGCAGTGACACTGATGTGATGGTGGTGTGTTTGTGTGTGTCGTGGAGGATAGATTTGGTTGGTGCACTATTTGAACTGCAGTAACACTGAGGTGCTCAATGACATCATAAGCTCTGCTGTATCTGATCTGCTTGTATCAGCACAATACACACTAACACACCACCACCACGTGAGTGTCACTGTACTCCGGAGAATGATCCACCACCCAAATAATAGCTGCTCTGTGGGGGGTCCTGACTATTAAAGAACAGGGTGAAAGGAGGCTAAAAATGTACACAAAGAAACAGACGAATGTTTAGCAGACGTTCTCAGTTACTATGAGGCATTTCGTGCTACCTGGCAACCCAATCCACAAGTTCCACTGGTTAGTCTGGACTAATGATTACGCTAACTCGTCTGTTTTTTAACTTTTGCTGCTGAATCATTCTTCTTATTGTTGTTACTTTTCTGACTTATGCTGTCTGTTGTTGGCTCCTCTCCAGGCTTCTTACTCATCCTTGGCTTTTCAGCGATGCTCTGGCATTAACAGTTTGTCTCCTTGTCCAGGTTCCTCAGGTCTTAACACTTGCCCTTTTCTCCGACATCCAGTACGAGAACGAACTCTTCTTTAGCCATGTATCCCAGTCCTTCACGTGTGTGGTTATGAGATGTTGTTCACCACATCTGTGAGTGGTCATAATGTATTGGCTCAGTGCTGTTGTTTCCTGCCTTTTGTGTAGGTGTGTGGGGAGTAGGGGTCGCAACTCAGAAGGTCAATCTGAACCAGGTTCCTCTGGGACGAGACAGTCAAAGTTTAGTGCTTAGACACGATGGCTCAGTTTACCACAACAACGAAGAGAAGAACCGGCTCCCAGCCAACAGTCAGCCTCAGGAAGGAGATGTGGTGGTAAGATTTTGTGATTGGTCTTGTTTTCAGGACAGCTTGTTGAAATTTTAGTCTTACTTTGATTTAATTTCATTGTCCAAAAGTTTGTACACAATGTAAAGGTATTAAGCATTAAGGCGCGCAGGTTACGAGAGGGCAGTACAGCGGACATGCAGGCAGCGAGAGGGCAGTACAGCCGGCGCGCAGGCTGCGAGAGGGCAGTACAGCCG
>BRDA01069552.1:0-40160 GCA_036984385.1 Crenuchus spilurus
CTAGCTCGCTAGCTGGGACTGGCGCGAGGCTAGTGTGAAGTGTGTCCGCCTGTGAGTGCTTTTTGATGGTGAATGGTCTCAGCAGCACCCGCTGGCCAGAAACTTTGATAGAAGTCAGAAGGAGTGATAGAAGTCAGTCTCCAAACACAAGCAGCTACAAAAAAAACACCAGAAATAAAAGCTCGACTTGTCACTAGTCGTTTTTAACAAAGAAAATGCTGCTAAGATGATTAGGAAAGTCTTCCGTTCAACTCCGAACAGAATGAAAATTAAAAAATGCTCCCACGGATGTTTACACAAAAAGATTGCTGATTCGCCCATTTAGCTGTCAATCAAAAAGGGATTCAGCCTCAGACAGATTATCCAATCATCATGCAGAAGCTAAGCGTCCGGGCCAGCCAAGGCCAGCCCACTGCCCCAGAGACGCTGAGTGTCCGATGGGCGGGACAAAGCCCAGCGTTTATCCAATGACTCGTCTCGTTTCGCTGCACGCTTTGCTTTGCCATTGAACTCTGTGGACGCTGAGCGTCCACCCTGTTTAAAGCACTGTGAAGCTGCGGGAATGAGTGAGAGGAAAGCCGCGTCGTTAGCAGTGATAAGAAGCTGGTTCTGAACAAAAGTTGAGCGCGTTGTAGCACATATTTAGTCAATGACATGTACACACAACAGTATATTATTGATCACTTATTTTTTGACATTTTAGGGGAAGCTGAGCTTCCCTTGCAGTCTTAGAGCTATCGCCTCTGATATATATAGATACAGTATGTACATATACTGTGCATCTCCAAAAATTTTAATATTAAAAATTTAATTTCTATTCATAATTTAAGTCCAAAAAGGTAAACTGTCATGTATACCTTTACGTTTATGTACATCTTGTAAACTTTTGGATTGATTTTTTTTCTTCACTTTACTAAATTTTTGTCATGGCACTGAATTAGATTAGATTAGATTAGATTAGATTAGATTCAACTTTGTCAATGTAACTGCACACAACATAATCTTACGTTCAAATTTAACTCATCCATGCAATGAAAGCCATTTAAATTTACAGCATTTGGCAGATGTTTTATCCACAGTGACGTACAAAAGTGTTTTGGTTTCATTAAGAGAATTATCTCAGCTAGTACAGACAGGTTAGAGTCCAAACTACTCTTCAGTTCAGATACTGTTAGAATAAAACCATCACTAATACCTAGAAAGAAGGAAATATACACAATTATACACAATATAAACCATTACAATTAATGACATGCTAGGACAGTAAAGAGTCTTGATGTCAGTATTTCACGTGTCTTAAAAGATGGTGGGTCAAGCTGAGCCACACTGGAACCTCGAAGGGTTTGAGGTGTGACTCGAGACTTGACCATTGCCATTAGGTAGGGAGGGGCTGGTCCATTTTTTGCCTTGTAGGTGAGCATCAGGGTTTTGAATCTGATGTGAGCAGCTACAGGAAGCCAGTTAAGTGAATGCAGCAGTGGAGTGACGTGGGAGAATTTGCGCCTGATTGAAGACCAGCCGAGCAGCTGCATTCTGGATCAGCTGCAGGGGCCTGATGGAAGAAAGACCAACGAGGAGCGAGTCTTGAGATGATGAGTAACTGGACAAGCACCTGGGCGGCATCTTTGTTAGAAAGGGTCGGATCCATTGAATGTTGAAGAGGAGAACACATACACTAGTGAGCACACTAGACTGTGAGAACATATGTCCAAAGTGGTGCCAGAATAAACAGCTGTGGGGAATGATATAGGCCTCCTTCCAAGTCTGTTTTCAGTTGCAGTAAAGAAGGTACTGGACCGTCACTGGGGCAATAACATGGCTGTCAGTGTGGTTGAACCCAGAAGACCATGTCCTCATTACCTTTAGTTACATAATTGTAACAGACTTTGTAGTAATTAATTCACTGTGGTATACTGTCCTGACTTTTACATTTATTTTAAAAGTTCCGTTATGAACTTTGCTCCTTTCGTCTGGAAAAGTGAATGTAATTAATTTTTAAGGAGCACAACTGAACCTTAAGGACCATGTTGGACCTTTAAGGTTACCTTGCTGAACAAATAGTATCTTTATACTGTGCACAGGAATTCCAAAGATGACAGATGAGATGTTTTATTTAGATGCCCAGCTTCTGAAATTGATCAAGGCTGCAGAGGAGTGAAATACCTAAAGGAGCACTTGTACACAGTAAATCTGCCAGTGTTAAATCAACACTATTAGAGTTAAATTAGCACTGAGGGTGTCAAAATGTAACACTCTCAGTGTTAATTTAACTCTAATAGTGTTGATTTAACACTGGCAGATTTACTGTGTACAAAGAAGCAAGTAAAGCCCCAGCACCTTTAGTTTTTGGGGACAGTTTTTGCTATTCAAACGGGAAAAAAAGCAAAATGATATTTTTCATGTAATGTGAATAAATCAAAACTGCAACTTGAGAAAGAGAACCGTTTATGTACCATTTTAATGTAGATTTGATCTGTTGGCACATGTTTAATAAGTATCTAAGAACACTAATCTAAATTCAGATGTTACAGACTAAATATAAAATTTGTTGATACCCCTTGAAATGACTTGAAATATTGTCAAATGTTACATTGTGTTCTTTAACTAGTATCACGTCTTCAATCTTATCAGTCATACAGCCTATTTAAATGGAGAAAAGCTATCACTCTGTTGTGAGGTGTTCAGTGCACCACACTGAACATGGACTAGAGGAACGCAAACCAGTTTTCTGAGGTGATCAGAAAGACAATTATAGGCAAGGATAAAGCTATAAGACCATCTCCAAGCAGTTTGATGTTCCTGTGATTACAACTGCAAAAATTATCAAGACATTTAAGGTCCATGGGACTGTTGCCAATCTCCCTGAGCATGGCCACAAGAGAAAAATCAACCTCAGATTGAACAGAAGGATAGTGTGAATGGTAGACAAGGCAAGGAAAACTTCCAAAGAGATACAAGCTGAAGCTAAGGTCAGGGTATATCAGTGTCTGATCACGCTATCCATTGGTTTTTAAATGACAGTGGGCTCCATGGAAGAAGACCCAGGAGAACTCATCTGTTGAAATAAAAACATAAAAAAATCCAGAAGGAAATTGCTAAAATGCATATTGATGAGCCACAGTACTTCTGGGAGAAAATTCTTTAGACAGATGAGAAAAACTGGAGCTTTTTGGCAAGTTACATCAGCAATATGTTAAAAAAGAAACTACAGTACATAAAGTCACATAAATCAACTGCCTGCAGTGACTCACTCTAAAGCTTTCACATTAGATTAAGTGTTATGTCATTTTTGTCTAGGTTTAATTATTTAAAAATATTCTGTTTAAGTCACAAATTGACCAAATGTTCAATGCAAAGATAAACAATGATGGAGGCCAAATTCTTTAGTCTTTTTTTTTTTATTTTTTAGAGAATATTCTGATTTTAATTATTTCAGAGAAGGGTACTGACACATTTGTCAACATCTATGTAAAATTGCCAAGCTAACCCTAAATCAGCATTCCTACTTTGAGAAGTACTGAGTGAGTAATTTTACTCATTTTAATTAATTAATTAATAGATTGTGAGTTTGACTAATGTTAGTTGTATATTTTTACTAGGATTTTGAATGACACAGTAGCATTGCCATAGAAGACTTGACATAAAATCCACACCCCTTGAGCCTCGCTGCCCCCATATTCCTCTTAAAAGAATATGGGAAAACAGCAGTGTGAGGCTGAATAAAACCACCAACAGTTTAGGGATTCAGACCAGCCATACATCTCCCGTTAACAGCAAGTACATCTCTGTGCACTAAATGCCAACCTAGTCTAACAGATGTTAAATATGAACATATAAACACCTTACACAGCATCTCAAGCAGAATAAATACAACAACCAAATAAATACAGTCCCAGGGAACATGATGGAGGGGCATATTCAAATGGATTGCTTACCAAATGCTGTGGTTGGTTCACAGCATGGTGACACTATAGTAGTTTGGTCTCATTCACATGTAACCTTGATTTTATTTTATTTTTACATACAGAAATTACCCAAAAGAGCTTTCATAAGCATGCCAACTCAAATGGCTGACACAAAAAAATAAAGAATAAATTAGGAGTGTGTATACTACACAGAGTGTAGAGCTCTGAGCAGAGATGTTCAGAAAAGTGTGTGGGTTTATGTTGTCATGGCTGCTTCACTGTTTCTGAAATGCCAGTAGAGTACTGAGAAGGTATAAGCCGTGGAGTTTGTCTAACATTTCTAACTTTATTACAAAAGTACAGCAGTAGATTCTGACTCATCAGCAGCAGTATAATGTATTAAAAGCTGAAATCATTTTTTTGCCCATCCACATAAAAACACAGAGACAGAGCTTTGAAAAATCTCCACTCTGGACAAGAAGCTTTCTTTGATATTCTTTGAGAAATTACATGTTGCTCCACCACTTTCTCACTTTCACAGGCTACTTCAGTAGATACACTAATGAACGCTGCTTTGTTTGATCCATCTCTATCAGCGCAACACACTAACACACCACCACCGCCTCAGTAGTGTCACTACAGTGCTGAGAATGATCCAAATAATCCCTGCTCAGTGGTGGTCCTGTGTGGATCCTTATCAGTACAAGTACAAGGAGAAAAGGGACTTGCAATGTACACAGAGCAAAAGATGACCTACGGTCTGTAAATGTAGAACTACAAAGTGCACCAATAAGGTCACTGGAGCTGATAAAATACACAATAAGTGTAGATAAGGTTTGTGTACTTAATGAATTGGCCTTATTTTGGTTATGAATCTGGTTTGGTTTCTCCACCTCATAAGAACGAGCCAAAGTCCAACGCATCATCAGGACAGCAGAGAAGATCATTGGATGCAGCCTACCAAAGCTTCATAACTGTCCCACATCACCTCTTCCACACATTCCCCTCTCAGGACAATCAAAACCACACCTCACACTGCAGTTCATAAACTCATCTACAACTGAACTGAGCTTCAAATTTCACTGAACTGAAACTGGATTAAAAAGAAAACTATGTGCATATTTGCACAGCTGTACAGATGTTCAATTTCTGTAAATGTTTGTATCATCTGCACTTTCAGTTTATTATAGCTTGTATATATTGGCTTTTTATTTACTATCTCTCTTAGCTCTCTCAACTTTTTATCACTTTTATTATTCTCTATTCTACTTACTGTTTATTGTGCTTGTTACATGTCATACATTGGTTGCTGTCTCACCAAATCAAATTCCTTGTCTGTGTACATACTTGGCGAATAAAGTGATTCTGATGTTCTTGCGCCTATATGTGGTGTAAAGTGTGGTTAACCATTTTCTCAGCAATCCACACTTCAAACAAACATGTTTAGTAAACTTGTACTGTGAGTTCATTCCTATGTCTTGATATAGTTTCAGAATTAATCCTTTACTGTTAAAGAAAATAATCTTGTGAAGTTTCAGAAATGCTGTTTTCTACATCTCTACAAAAACAAAAGCCAAGCATTTGACTTTGTGTGCATCACCTCAGCACATACTGCCTTGGCAGGTGTACCAACAATGGAGCCTGGCGTCCTTTGATTTGCACCCAGAGCGCCAACATCAAGAAGAGCCCTGCATTGTTCTGTGAGAAGCCTTGCGGTTTGCTTTCCTCGGCGAGCACCAGTGGCGCTTCCGCGGCCCAGTCATTTCTTCTGCCACAAGCTGTGTTGCCATGGCTTCTAAAGTGTGTCACCCAGGCGATTCATTACAAGCGCATCAAAGCAGAGCTGTGAGTCAGTGTCTGTCGGGGTAAATGAGAAGCCGGCTTCACACCTGGGTTTCTCTATCATTTCAAATGGACAAAGATGAGGAGGAAGACAGGCAACTGTTCTGGCGCTCTCCCAGTTAAAACTGTCAAATGCATGGGTGATAATTAGCATTTATAAAATGCTTCACCTGTTTAATAAATGCACTGTTTCCCCAGCTGAAGAGCTTGGGATTGCATTGATGTTGCAATACACACTGAAATGTTATTCTTTCAGCATATTCTGCATGAAATATTCATGAAACAAAATGTACATAGGCTTGACATTCATTAGTGTATTCATACTGTTACAGCCACCATGCCGTGCAAAAGGAACAGAGGTTGGGTCCGCTGCCTTTTGTTTGTTTATGACTTTGTTTTTTGTTTTTTTTACCTTGAGTCTGAAGCCCCGTGTGAGCAAGCCAGAGGTGACAGTAGCAAAAAACAACAAAGAAATCAAGGTAGCAGATATCAAATATCCACAAAAGGAGATTAAAAGGGAGTCATGCTAGCCTATTTAAAGAATGATTATGTTCAAACTGACATGCCATGTAACATGAAGCTGAAAAATCTAAAAAACGGACTTTGCACTGCAGCACATTAGCTTATAGAGCCCAAAATAACTTTCAAAAATAACCTTACGCTGCTGTAAATCTAAATCTGCAATAAAATTCATCATATCTGCAGTATTTGCATCACCATGTCTTCCTGTGCAGCATTTCATAAGTTT
This sequence comes from Crenuchus spilurus, assembly GCA_036984385.1. NCBI lineage: Eukaryota > Metazoa > Chordata > Actinopteri > Characiformes > Crenuchidae > Crenuchus > Crenuchus spilurus. The sequence goes on from BRDA01069552.1 coordinate 6,496, forward strand.
TGCTGTTCTAACATAAAAGGCAAGCACATTTCACTCATAGCCCTTTTCTTACATGTTGGCAAAGTTTCTTTCTTAAGCTCGCCCAAGAACAGCCCTTAAAAATAGATGTTACAATTAACTCAACCTAAGCTGCTTTAATATTATATTGTGCAGCTAAGATATTTGAATTGCACTGTACATTATTTTAATTGCTGTGCATGATTATTATAATCTTTATTATATTTCTAATTACTATAAGTCGCATTCTTGGATTTTTTTAATAAGTACTAATTAATTGAATACAACTTGTTATTGCAGGATGATTTATGTGCATTGTTCCCATGGCAATGCAGTGTGCATTTGACTAATTATACAATGATGGAGTTTAAGAAATGTTAACACAGTGTAATAACTCTGAAGCACTCTCGCTCTTCCTGCATGGCAAACTCTAATCGCATTTTGCAATCCATTTGTCATGTTGGTATTTATAATACATTATTTGAGGTATACTGAAGCTTTGAGTGGATGATTTATTCACTCAGGCTTCTATTTTTGTGAAATGTTTATCCTGTAGGCTGTCATCATTGGCTTCAGTGGAATTTTGGAGGGTAAGGGCCAGCTCTCGATTTTACTTTCAAATTGATGTAATGGTCAAAATTCAACAGCCCTGACCTCGGGTGGAAGAGCTTCTACAGACATATGCTCTGTGTAACCCCTGGAGAGACTGAAAACTAGCATTGAGTGTATAGACAGTAGCCTCCAGGTCAGCAGCAATGAAGTGAAGACCTTTAATAAATGACATACATGGTACGGCTTATAGAACAAAAAACAAACATTATATTTGAAACTGCAACAAGATTAAGTAATAACTAATAATGCATTTAATATAACAGCTTAATACATTTGCATTATATATAAGTATTACAATATATACACTGACAATCAATGTTAAAGCCCACATTGTTATTTCTTCATGTATAGTCCATTTCATCAGCTCCACTTACTAATATACAGTAGGTGCATGTTTTAAGTCCTCATCTGTTATTGCATGGGATCATTCTCAGCGCTGCAGTGATATATGGATGTGGTGGTGGTGTGTTAGTGTATGTTGTGCTGGTATGAGTGGATCAAAAACAGCAAAGCTACTGGATTTTTTAAGCACTGTGTCCACTCACTGGCCACTCTTGCCTACATTGCTGGTCCATCTTGCATATGTAAAGTCAGAGACATGTTGCTGCACAATCTGTGATAGTCATCCTATAGTCCTTCATCCATAATCACAGGATGTTCCCTCAGGAGACAGCTAGCTGGATATTTTTGGTTGGTGGACTATTCTCAGTCCAGCTGGAACACTAAGGTGTTCAAAAACTCCAGAATCCCTGCTGTGACTGATCTAAATGCATATTATAAGTACAGGCTAATAAATACTAGTGATAATGCATTGATACTGACCAGATTTCCATCAAACAGTTTCAGAATAAACATCAACTATGGCAGATTCTGAGTGTGGCAGAAGGTTGAAGTGTCATCTGCTTGGAGCATGTGATTCTTGGTGCTTCGCCATGTGCTAGAATGCTCTGTACTGGAACTATTATGGAACTGTGGGTGCGCTCGCCTCAGTAACACATGCAATGGTTTCTCTGCAATAGGTTGCACTCACTTGCCATACCGTCTGCCACCTCTCATTAAAATGTTGCTTTTTGTCGCATCTCATTAAAATGAATAGGGAATGTGTGATTCTTGCTTGCCATTTGAAAATACTTTTTTTAATGTGAAATGCTCAGATGTAGAGCCCTTTAAGTATTGCTTGTCATATAGTTAAGGATTATATCTATAATACATGAATTTAAGTTACAGCAAACACACTTGCCGTGTTGCAGAAGGAAGGAATAGTTCATTCAAATATTTTTGACTGGAGCTACCACTGCTAACAAGCACTTGAACACAGTAATCACCTAAGTAACCAATGCGTTTCTGTGAAAATACTTCTCTCAACCCAATTTGCACAGATTTGACTATGTTGTTTAGGACACAGAATGATTGTGCACTTTAAAATGTGTAGCTGAAGGCTTCGTCAACCATCTTAATGTCAAATCAGTTTTAACGACAGTGACCATCAGGAATACAAAGGAATCTAATCTAAAATAACCAGTCTTCTACCAGCACTGCTGCTGTTTTATTTTTATATTTCACAGTAAATTATAATGTGGTAAAAATGCATGCAAAAAAAAACAACAACTGCTAGTCTGTAAGACCTTAATTAAGTCTGGTTGTGGTATGAGTGGGCTGAGAGATGTTTTGATGATGTGTTTTGAACAAAACAACTGGACCATTTAAGTGACTACTGAGTTCAAGCTTTTGGTGGCTATTATCTGGTGAGCTCCAGTTCTAAACTAAAGAAACTCATTTTTGAAAGACATATCTTAACTGATCTGCTCCACCTAGGGTGGAAATATGTGTAAACATTATTCTGGGTGAACTGTTCCTTACAATAATGTTCTCAGTGTATGTCCTTGGTTTCATGATTGTGAAGAAAGGGCTTTAATCAACTCTGGGAGATTGCAAACCAAAGCTTTGGATGATGTACATAAAGGGGAACTGTGCAGCAATTCAGTGTGCTGTGGGTCCACAGAGCAGTCTGACTGAGATTAATGTGGATCAGTCTGAGTTCACAGTCAGAAAGTCAACTCAGAAGTTGATGATCAGGGAATCGCACTCTGAGGGTGCTGAGGAACTGACTCTCCACTGAACAACTCTCTGCTGACAAAAAAAAGAGTCTACAGTCGGATCAGAGCACTTCAGATTTACACAGTTCAACAAGGGCAATTGTCAGTTTTCACAGTGGTGCATTCAGAGGCTGCTAATTGGTCAATTGTCCAAAGGCATGTCCTGGGGCAGTGTTTTTGAGTTCCAAAGAGCTTTCCAGGGAGAACCTAAACAACACCCATAAATACCCATATCACGCAACAGAGACTTTGTGAATTCAGATTAAAAAATCAATTTTAGCATATGAACAAAGACCTTTGCAGCACAGCCATAATGTACAGCATACTGTCATCTGAAATATGTGGAACAAGTAGACAGTGACTGATCAGTGTTTTGTGAATCAATATTAATTGCTGATGCCACATTTAAACAACCCCAAAATGTTTCAAAGCTTTAATGGTGGCAATGGAAGCACTTAAACCCTTTGAATGGCATGTTTATTAGATAATGTTATTTTTCAGAAATGGATCTATGAGTGTTAATTGCTTGAGACTGCTAATTAAAATGGGCTCTTTTACCAGTTCCTCTAACCTCTGGCCTGGTGAAGTGTCCTTTAGGCACCTAACACTCAACTGCAAGTTGCACTATATAATAGCATCTGCTAAAAGTCTCAAATGTAAAAACGATATCTAAAGTTTTTTTTGCTAAGATATAGCATAGCTCCATACTTCATGCAGTGTGCATGAGATCTGTTTACTCACAGTCCTGAGGCTAGCAACATATCTTACCTCCCCTTACCAAAAAAAAGTAAGATCATGGTAGAACCATATGTTCTGGCATGATGGAAGTACCATGGAATTACAATTGTAATACTACAGTAATGCAAGGTTTTACAATAGTATGGCCATTGTAGTACTGTTGAAGCACCATCATGGTAATGTCAAAACAAACAAACAAACAAACAAACAAACATGGTTCTATCATGATGTTATTATAATGGTAATACCATCATACAACCATTGTAGTACCACAGTATATTTTTGTCAGCTAGGCAACTTACTCAGTTACTTCAGTGGCATCTAGAATAGAAAGTCACAATAAATTCTGTGGGCAGCATCCCACTCATTAGTGAAACTACATACAAACCTACTCACTCAATTAATTCAACCACAAATGCACCTCATCAGTGAAACTCCAAAAAGCATAACCCAGAGTTGTGCTGAATTCAGCACCCCTGCTGTGAGATGCATCCCCTGTCAGGTGACTGACTTACCGGTGGTATTACGTTGCATTTACTTTGGTTATTGTGACCAAAGGAACTTAAATGCAATCCATTCCAGTCATGAATAAAGGAAATAAACCTTTTACTGAGGTAAGATGACTGCTTGTGTGTTATTAATTTGTATTAAATTGTCAACATTAGGGTGTTCAGACATCCCCTTTTCCTGGAAATGTCCTGTTTTTGAGTCTTAAACAACATGTCCGGGCGGAATTTCACAAACGTCGGGATTTTGGTTTGGGTGGATAAATTTATGCTACCTGCTTTTAACAGTTTATTATTTGTAACTAATATGTAATAATGTATTAATATTTGATCAATGATTCATACAAATGTTTATTATTTTATTATTCATAATAACATTTAATAGTTATTATTAGTATATTATTAGTATATTATTAATAGTAACTAGTAATTATTAATAAAATATAAATCATAATTTGTCAACATTAAGTAATAATTAATAATAATATAATTTGTGTTCAAGCACCAAAAAGACTTATTTATTTGAACATGTAATACATTATACACACCCCAATCCCCCCAAGCATCCATCTTTTTCATCACCTCAGATCTGTTCACCCTAGTCAACATGCGTAATTACATTGCATTGCTAGCAGTGGCTAACAGTTACTGGGATGTTTATGAGTGGCAAGCTGTGTAGCAACTCTGATACCATAAACGATATTCACATAAGCTTGTGTATGCAAATTGTTAATTTTTTATTGGCTGCTCCCAGTGTGGCACCAGCATAAGCATGTCCTGCAGCAAGTTATTGAAAGCATGTTGCACATGTGCAGTGTTTTCTACCACTCAAATGCTTAAATGGATGCTGATGGGTCTGTTGATGTGGTACTTCCATCTGTCAAGTGTGATCTGCACAGTTTACTGGCTTATTTTTTGTGTTAGCATCACTGCTAGTTCTGCTGTCTTTTGATCCTGTACTGAGTGGTTAATAGTGTTGTATAACACTTATAGGGAACAGAATTCATGGTGTATTAAATGATTTTGGATGCTACCTCATGTGAGTTTGCATTACTGTGTGACAGCAGATTCTTTAAACTATAAACAGCACAGTGGGTGTCTGCTGTCTGCTAGGGTATACTGGATGTACACTACTTATTGCAGTGTATTGTGGAATTGTTTAAATGCACTGAAAATGTTTTTGGACACTGCTACATAATGGCAGAACTGCCAAAATAGTACCCCTAAATAGAATTCTTCATCTACATGTGGTGAAGACCTCACAGACCACCAATGTTTACATCATTGCCTCTTTCCTCTTTTTTTTGTATCAAATACATTATCACAACCTCCTCCATCATTGCCGAGTTTGTTGGTGTCAGAAATATCCTCTTGTGGATGTATTGCTACATGTCAATGTAAAGGGTGCAAAGAAATATGTGGCAGTGAAGGTTATATCATTTAAAATGGGCATAAATGTGTGATTTTAAATGAGCCTTTAGACTACAATACTCACCTCTGGTGGGTTGTTTTTGACTCTGCCAGGAGTAGGGCTATAACCTCTGTTGAGCCAAAGTCAAGTTCAAAACTTTGACTGATCAAGACTGTGAACAGCGAGTCAAAAGTCCAAATGAGACTGAGCTGTGAAACCACATCTAGTTTGAGAAAAAGCTTTTACAAGTTTTTTTTTTTAAGAAAGAATGAAAAAAGGATTTTGACCTCCACCTTTATCCCATCTGTGCACTGAACACACATATACGTACATGCACTAGTGAGCACACACACAATAGGGGGCAGTGAGCACACATGTCAGGAGTGGTGGTGGCAGTCCCATCATCTCTGGCACCAAGGAAGCATTTGTGGGTCAGGTGCTTTACAAGAGCACATCCGCTAATTCTTGCTGATTCAGGGGATTAAAATGGTGATGTTCTGGCCCTAAACCCACTTCTCTGACCTGTTTTAGTACTTTGGGTGACTTTCCTCCCCACAGCTAGTAAAAAAAACTAAATAAAAAGGTATAAAAAAAAAGACCAGGAGACAGAAAATCCAATAATAATGAGTCAAATTTACTGAGAAAATTGTCACAAAAATCATTTCAGCACTACAGGCACAGAAAAATGAATGAAAAGTAAGAGAAGAAAAATACAGAAAAATTATCTGATTTTCCTGAGTGAAGCATTCCAAAACAGGAAACAAAAATTCTACCCTTTTCTCCTGTGTGAAATGACAGTTATACTCAAAAATGAACCAACATCCAAAACATCTGACTGGCTCGTTACAATCAACAATATAATTACCTTCACTGATTTGATCTATAAATTCATCAATCACTGAATACTAATGATTAAGCACAAAATCTTTGGATATGATTCAACAATGTCACCACATCAACATCACTAATTAACTTATTGTTCTGGACAGGCTCCATTCTGTCAGTTCAATTATTCATTATCCCACTCTCAAAAGTGTTAATCCACAAACATCCATGTGCACCTTCCATCTTCTGGCTTGCATGTGGCTTTACCACATTGAGCGAGCTCACGATGGCTACATGTGGAGAGATTATCTAGCACATTACCCCAGAGCGCAAACAGTAGTTGCTTATCATATTGTTCTTGTCTCGGGGATCAGAAATTCACTGGTATCCAGACAGGCCTGCAACATCAACATGGGCACCTTAAGCTTACCATGGCACAGCAAAAAGATGACTCTGAAGACCACAGGCCCAAAATCACAGAAAAAGATGAAAATCCATAGTTGTGGTGTCCTGTTGCTCTGTGTCCAGGGAATGCCTAAGGTGATAGAGGCAAATTAAAAAAAAGGGAGAAACCTTGGGGTCCAGGCTCATGACACATACGTGACTCCAGAGAGGAAATATAGAATACAATAGAAAACATGATTTAAATGTGATATCAAGGCTTTAAATGTGACTTTAACATCACCTAACTTCATTACTACAATGAACTGTTTTGGTACAAATAAGCTCTTTTACAGAACTGATTACATTTGCAATCAGTTTTTATTTCTCAACGACAGAATGGTGTCTTGACAATTGACACTTTTAGGTCCACAAACAAAAACTTCCCAGTTATACTAATGTGCTTGTCCTGAATGTCTGAAACAGTATTGTTGAAAAACTTAACAGGTACACTTGTGTTTCCTTTTCAATGCTTTAGACATGCATTCTTTATGATTTATTATGTAAAACCAAATTTTATGATGCCAGAATTAGTTGAAATAGTTTGTTTTTGTTCATAAGCGTTCCAAATACCTTTTCATTGAGTGTGGCTCTGAATCCAACCAATATCTACTCTGGATAAATTAACCACTTCCTGTGTCTAGTTGGTTAAATCAGACAAAGGAGATGATTTGGATTTGCTGGTATGATGGTGCGCAGTGCCTGTTAAAAATACAAATAATATTTATTTGCAATGTAGCTAAAGGAAGACCAGAAATTACAATTGATGAGACTAGTTTGATTTGATTTGACCAGTAACAAGTCTGAGTTCAATTACTATAGAGTGCACAGTAAATCTGCCAGTGTTAAATCAACACTATTAGAGTTAAATTAACACTAAGAGTGTTACATTTTGACACCCTCAGTGTTAATTTAACTCTAGTAGTGTTGATTTAACACTGGCAGATTTACTGTGTAAAAGACAAATCCCAGACATTAGTGAAAGTGTCCAACCTCTGTGTACTTCATCATTACAAGTGATGGGGATCTGACTATGATATCTGAATTCCAATGATCAAAAATGTCACGTCTTTCTCAAATGATACAAGTACTAATTTTGTTCTGGTTGGATTGTCACATCATAATCATCCAAGCAGTGTCACACTGTTTCATATTTAAACAAAGCTCAGTTCCTTCTGTAACTTTAGGGAACTGTGGTGGCTGGTGAGCTCTTACACCCAAAAGCACAGTCACAGCCATGCCTTCAGGTGCAACTGCTCATTACTGTTTTACAAAGTCTATGAAAGCTAATTGCATTGTTAACCAATTCACTCCTAATTCTTTGTAGTTGATTAAAAGCTGTTTGTTTGTGCTTCCTCATTAATTAGGTCCCATAACTTGATAAATGAACCTTAAACCCTTGTGTGAGTACTTGCAGCGCGCTTCATTTGTATGCGGAATATTCTGAGTGAGGAGAACTATGCGAGTGCAGGAGCGGATTCAGAATTGTGTACCGAGAGTAAAACAACAATCGAAAAGCTCATCATGTAAATACATTTGCCACAATTAAACCATTACCTAGAACCTGCACTGGCAAAGATCAAGAGGTGCCACAATGCTTTTCCATTTCCACCAATTAGCTAAACAGCAGCGTTTTCCACATTTGTTTAATGAGTCAGACGCTGTGCATTTGCTGACTGCTGAGCTGAGAGAGAGGACAGGGGAGATGCAGTGACAGACTATTCCCCTTGGAGCATGGTATGTGTGTGTGTATGTGTGTGCTGGTGACGTGCAGTGATGACATTGCTATGAGATGGCAGCATATGCTGAAAAAAAGCACTGACTCTTGCTGAGCCAACACAGCTTACTTTTCTCTTTCCATGTTAACTTCATTGCACCTTATTTTATAAACAATATTTCTATATGCAATTGTATTATGAATTGTTTAGAATTTTCTATGCTTCTTATTCCTATTTTACAATACATATTTAGGATACTCTATATGCTTTGTGTGCTGTAAATGGTGGTAAGGTAGTGGTCATTGAAAAATGGGCTCATGTATATAATTTTTGTGTCTGCCCTCAGGACATTGAATTAGAATTAGGTTGACTGGGGCTTTGCCATGAGACAAAGCCTTCACCAAGTCTGTAAGGTTCATATTGTATTGTTCACTCCATATAAGAAAATATGGAACAATTAATTTACAAATTTGATTACTGTGAAACCTCCCATCAAAGCCTCATCCCTGTCTCGTGTCTTGTGTTCACATGCAATAATTCATAGAAATTACCCTTTCAAAATACACCATAAGTTTCTGTACCCACTTAATTTACAGATTATTTAAGGTATTACAGACTAGTTTTATGACACAGTATGACTTACAGTGCTGCTTGAAAGTTTGTGAACCATTTAGAATTTTCTATTTTTCTGCATAAATATGATCTAAAACATCATCAGATTTTCACAGAAGGCCTAAAAATAAATTTAAAAACCCAGTTAAACAACTGAGAAAAAATATATTACTTGGTCATTTATTTCTTGAGGAAAATGATCCAATATGACATATTTGTAAGTGGCAAACGTGTGTGATCCTCTAGAATTAGCAGTTCATTTGAAGGTGAAGATAGAGTCAGATCTGCAGTTTTTACCCTCCAAAAACTATGTTACACTATATTAAATGGAGACGGGTTAAGCACTAGGACCAAGCAGAATACTGCAGCTCAAGCCAAAGCCTATTTCTCTTTAGACTGCCCATAAGCTCCATTGTCTTTGCCATTTCTTGCAAACGTGTGATTGGCCGTCCCTGCTGTCAATCTGGTTAGTTGGCCAGGAGTCCATGTTCACCTGCCACTGTAAGTCGTTAACATGTTGGGCGTTTGAAACTGTGTCTGTGTTTGAAAGCTATGGATGAGGTGATTATGTTGAAATGTTAATAGTTGACTCTTCTGTGGTGTTTGGGTCAAATTGACTTGTGTTAACTGCTTATTTTTACAAAAAAAATGTAAATTTTATGTAAATTAGGTCTATTGACCATACATTTAAAAAATAAATGTAAAATTGGTGGTAATGAGTTGGAGTGAAGTTGACTAACAAGGTGAAACAGAATTGCGTGATAGTTTTCTGCTACATGTTTTACAACCAGTCAAACTACAAAGAGAACAGTGAACTTAACAGTAACAATACAAAACTAGAAGAGCTATTAGAAAACGCAGTGAACTAAAAGAGCATGTTCAATGATATTTTTTTTAATAATGAATATTAGTGTTATTATTTTATAACAACTAGTAATCATTATTAGTATATTATTAATAGTAACTAATAATTAGTATTAAAATGTTATATTTATTAATAATTTATTAATATTTATTAATAATTAAAATTAAATTAATTTATATTCAAGAACTGACTGAGTAAAAAAGAGTGTCACCTCACAATTGTTAAGCTTTAGAACTTTAGAACCACAAACAATTTCTAAAAATTACTGACAAATGTACAGCCAGCACCTCTTTTTATAAAGTTCTGAGCTCAAAAGTCTTGGCTAGAAATGTTTAGTGTGTGTGTGTTTTTTTTTAAATACATCCACGCACCTGAAAATAGGTTTTTGGAAAGTCTATGTTTAGAACAGATTTAATCAAAATATAGATTTATGACACTCTTATTGTTTGGCCACTGTTGTTGTTGACGTTGTGCTGAACAAAAGCCAGAGTAAAAATAATTTTAGATGGGTGTAATTTGTAAAAAGTCAGGGCATGTTACACTACATCAGAGTATCTGAAATACCTCAGACTTCAGAAGCTCTTGAAATTCCTTCAGAAATTTTTGACTTACCAAACCATGTAGAGAGTGTAGCAGTAAAAATTTTAATCTTACTATCTCTCAGATCATGTGGTATATTTGCTTCTCTCTAGCAAGGATCCTCTTTGCAAGTGTTGAATGAAATGAGTTTTATGTAATGCTCAGCAGAATGGCACTATTGATTTCTAATGTGTACCCAGTATAATGCTTTTTAGCAGACCACATTATTCTTGTTCTTCTTACTCCTTCTATCTTTACTGTCAAAGGAAACTTCTGCTGACACTTGCATGTTGTAAAATAATTCCAGTCCATAGAAATTCTGCTCCACTGCCTCTTTGTCCCCTGTCACTACTTGATGAAATTGCGGGTCAGGGCCACTAGAGTTTTCAAGAAGAGCGGCTTCTCTTGATTACTGGTCATGTGTTTTCTCCTGGTGTCCAAATCACAGAGGAGCCTGATCTGTTCAGTACCTCAGATGTATTTAATATTTTGATTGGGATAAATCGATATAGAACATTTAATTGGGCAGGTTAACCATGACTACTATCACTGCAGCGTACTGCATATGGACTGCAGATGTAACTATTGATTGAGGAGTTATTATTAAACCTTGAAAAGCAGCCAATGCTCTTTTTCACAATGAGGCAGGGCCTCTAGTCATCAGAATAATTACAGACTTATATAAGTGATCTGGCAGAAATCCACCCAGTTTTGAAGTAAATTGTTAGTTACATGCCATCTTCACTAAGGACTATGTTTTAGTGTAGTTTCAGACAAGGTCATGCTCCTGTTACTGCAGCTTCACTTGTTGTTAATAGCATTGTATGTGCACTTGAGGAAAATCAATACAGTGTCACTCTTATTGATCAATTGGAGAAAGGTGGTCACTATTTGTTCTTACGCAGACTGTCTGTTATGTGTCCAAGTCAACATGCAAGCTTTCTTCATCTTTTGACACGGTACAAATTTATTTCACTTTCTGGCATCTGGCTAACTCATTTATGGTTTAATATACCATTTAAAATGGTTTTCAAAAGACAATTATAACATATTTGTTAAGCAAAAATATGTCTATCCATCTAGCCATCTATACATCCACCTTTCCTTCCATCCTCCATATCCTCTAATCTAATCAGACATTTCCCATAGTGCTCCTTAGAAGATTATTTTCTTCAATCATTTGTTTTATAGGGCTGTAATGGCTGATTATGTTCCTTGAAAGACATAATACAGGTGCATCTCAAAAAATTTTAATATTATCGAAAATGTCATATATTTCAGTAATTCAATTCAAAAAGTAAAACTCATATAATATATAGATTCATTACACACAGAGTGATCTACTAAGTGTTTATTTCTTTTAATGTTGATGATTATGGCCTACAGCCAATGAAAACCCAAAAGTCAGTATTTGAAAAAAAATATTATATTAGACCAATTAAAAAAAAATTTAATACATAAATGTTGTTCTACTGAAAGTTTGTACAGTATATGCAGTCAGTATTTGGTTGTGGCTACTTCATCAGTGTGGCATGGAGGCGATCAGCATGTGGCACTGTTGAGGTGTTATAGAAGCCCAGGTTGCTTTGATAGCCTTCTTCAGCTCATCTGCATTGTTGGGTTTGGTGTCTCTCATCTTCCTCTTGACAATAGCTCATACATTCTCTGTGGGGTTTGGGTCAGGTAAGCTTGCTGGCCAGTCAAACAGTGATACTGTGGTTATTAAACCAGGTGTTGGTACTTTTGGCAGTGTGTGCAGGTCCCAAGTCCTGCTGGATAAATGAAATCCACATCTCCATAAATCTTGTCAGCAGATGGAAGCATGAAGTGCTCTAGTGTGAAAATGTCCTGGTAGATGCTGCACTGACTTTGAACTTGATATAACACAGTGGACCAATACCAGAAAATGACATGGCTCCTCAAACCATCACTGAAAGTAAATTTTGCATTTCATTTGAAAATCAAGGTCCCAGAGTCTGGAGGAAGAGTGGAGCTGCTTGAGGTCTAGTGTGAAGTTTTCACAACCAGTGATGGTTTGGGCAGCCATGTCATTTGATGGTGTTGGATTATTAGATCACTCTCATATGGGTTTCAATTTTTGAAATTAATTACTGAATTTTTTTTTTTTTTTTTTGGATGATATTCAAATTTTTTAGATGCACCTGTATGTAATGAAAATACTTGAATGTGCGTAAGCCTCATATACACATACTGTATATAAGTTCTTAACATCCTTTACTAGTAAACTTTATATTGAAATGTAAATATAGTCAAAGCATGCATTATGGTTTATGGAAGTAGATGTAGTTCTTCAAGTACATAAGTGTGGCTTTTTCATTGGTGACATGTAGAACAATGTATGTCCACACAAATAGAGCAGTTCATAAATATTTGAACACTATTTTTTTTACTATAAAACTGAATGTTGCATTTTAAATGATACACATAAAGATAGATTGACAGTTTATTTCTGGTGGTAACTTATGCATACATGTACACTATATAAACAAACATACTGGGATACCTGCTGATTGATTGTGTTTGCTGAAGTCAAAAGTATTAAAAAGAGTAGTGCTTATGTTGAAATAACAGTTTCTATTATGGGGGGTGTCTTTATATATCCCCAAATCAGAAAAAGGTGGCAAAAAAGAGTTTGACCTGTTTTTGTTGGAATCACTGTGTCTAATGTCCAGGAATGACTTTCTACTAGGCTGCACTCAGTAATAATAACATTACTGAGGTCAGGATGTTGGATGATCACCACTCCACCTCATCCCCAACTCTGCAAGTCATCCCAAAAGTATTGGATGGAGTGCCATCATTCCAGACAACACAGCTCCACTGCTCCAGAGCTCAAAGTTGTGTGGCTTTATAGCCCTGTGCCCATGCCTGGCATTAGACGTGGTGCCAATAGGTTCATGTTTATCTGAGAGTTCTATTTTTTGGCAATATTTCTCTACAGGAGCTAGATAAGCTGTGTGTGTATTTGTGCATCTGTGTCAGTAATGCATGCAACATAAAGAAGCTGAATGCATTTATTAAGAGGGGTGTCTACAAACATTTGGACATGTAGTGTATGTATATAATAGTCTTACCCTGTGATATTCACTTTAATCTTTTGTGTTTTAGCCATTGTTGATTGCTTGGTGTTGGAGAATGATCCTGAAATCCACTGTCAGGCATTTGAGTTTCATGGTGTTTGAATTTTGTGGCAATGGAACTCCTTTTCTTCAAGGGCAGTAATGTCATATGCTTCAGATCCAGCCTCGCCCTCACTCAGAAATCACGATATCACTATTGCACTCACTTTCATGAATGCACAAACAGAAGGATGAGGGAGTAGAGTGTGAGCCTAGTCAAGGTGATGCAGCCTTGACAAGCTGTATCACAAAGCTCAAACTATTTCTTCTGTGCTGAACACCATATTGATATTGTTGTTATACATCATAATGGCAACTTTACATGAACAGTGTTTTTAATTTATCTCTATTTACTCCAAATAATTCTAGATCACTGGAACTGATAAATTAATCAAGAAACATTCACACAATGTTAATGGGAAATTATCAGCTGGCATAAGGCATAAATATATATGAGAGTGACATCACAATAATATGATTGCAGGTTAATGTATAAAATAATTTTATATGGTAGTCCTAGATATTGTCATATTCCACATAAATATAAATACTAGGAATTTGTACATTTGTAATAAATAAATAACACAAAATGTAAAAGTATCTCACATTTTTATCCATTATTTGGTTGCAGAAGTTGCTCTTTACAGTTTGTGAACATTTCCTGATGAATGGACCAATAGAAATGCATAAGTCATGACCATAAGTTTGAGAGTTCCAGTATTTTGGCTTGAAAGAATTTTCTCTACCAACATTTGAGCAAACTTGTTCACATTATCATTGGAGCAAATCATTCCCAGAGGCTCTGTCTCCAAAATGATGTGCATGCTAGCATCTGATTGGCTGAAAGTAAGAGGCTAGCTGAGGTTCATATCACAACAGGTAAAAGTGTCCTTACAGTTAGACATAAATAACAATAACAAACAATTTGGTGGTCAGCATTAAACAGTCCTCTGTTAAGATTTTTTAAAAATATATACTTTATGTATCTATATTTTAACATCTTCCATTGTTATTGATTTCACATGAGCTATTTAGTAATATAGACATCCTTTTTGGGGGGTGAGGTACACAGTAAATCTGTCAGTGTTAAATCAACACTATTAGAGTTAAATTAACACTGAGAGTGTTACATTTTGACACCCTCAGTGTTAATTTAACTCTAATAGTGTTGATTTAACACTGACAGATTTACTGTGTACTGTCAATACCTATATTGAGACCAAATCTATGGCCTTGGCTCCAAGAACATAATTTGTTTGCTATAGTGTACAGTACCAGTCACAAGTTTGGACACACCTTCTGGACATTCAGTGGTTTTTCATTATTTAAAAATGATCTGCATTGTAGATTAATACTAAAGTCCTCCAAACTATGAATAAATACATATGTAATTATTTAGTAAACAAAACAGTGTTAAACAAACAGTTCTTCAAAGTAGACACCTCTTGCTTAGATGGCAGCTTTCTTGGCATTTTCTCAGTCAGCTTTATGAGGTAGTCACCTGGAATGGCTTTCAGTTAACAGCTGTGTCTTGTCAGGAGTTCATGACTTGCATTTCTGTACATTGTACATTAACAATTAAGAAACATTTTGTCTTCTCTTGTAAAGATACCATTTCAGAAACATTCTTTTTTGGACAGCAACTATATTTGAATAAAAAGAATTTGCAGGAACAGAATCAGTGCTCTGTGGTTCAGTATCACCACTACAGTGTTTTTTTCTGGTATGCTGGTAACCCATTCACAGAAGGTTCAAATGTATGTCTTCAAGCAGCCTATTCAAACATCCGGCTCTTTGAATACAGATGCTGAGAGCCGTATGCCTGCTGAATACGTTACATGCCTCAATGAAAGAACAGAAGCTGAGATAATTGTACCAAAATGATACACATGCTTTCTTCAAAACGCAGAGTATTTTAACCATCTGTTGTGTCTGCAAACTCTTCACTGTAGGTCCTTCAATAAGCAGACTCTTCTGCATTAAACTAGAAAAGTATGCATTGTCTTTGGAGTCAGCAACCAGACCATGGCTTACAGCTGGAGACATGTATGTTCAAACTTCATAGTAAGTTATTTTCCCCAAATTGCCTATATTGGTCATTTTCCTCAGTGCTATATAAACACACCTGCCATTTAATTATGTTTTGTACTTGGGGCAAAATAGCAAAGGGTTTGTTGTAGACTTTGAAAAATATACTTCATTATAAACATATGAGTGTACTTTTCTTTTCTAGTGTATTATAACAGCTATCAAATCATGGCATCTAGTAATTTTGTATTGTAGTAACAGAACATTTCAAATAAGATTACCCCTTCGCCAGCAAAACACCTCTATATCTACTCTTCCTGCAGTTTTAATTAACCTCTTAATGGTTCAGTGATTTTTTAGGATTTTCCATCTGAATCTTCATGAACAAATCATAGGGCTTTTATACAGCAACTGCATGAAAGAAATGAAAATCCTGTTTGTTTCTGAAAAAAGGTTTTTTTATGCAAAAATGTATTTTATGCTTGTAATATAATAATGCATTTGCAATTTACTGCGGAGAACAAAAATGAAGGTCTGCACAACACTGAAAGGACTTTATGCATCATTTTGCAACTCAGTTTTTTATCAAAAAAGCATTCATTAGGACAAACTGTTATTCATTTGTTTAGAAATCATATGAATTATGCATTTTAAGCATTTAAAACACATTTCATGTACATTTCCTGTTTACTGCAGTATGTAATTTGTGTGCTCGTGCTCCCATCCCCCAACAGCCAGCTTGTGTGCTGCCTGCAAGTTTGTGAATATGAGCAGCACAGACTGGAGAAGAACCTTTTGGCACAAACTTAGAAACAGATTGATTAATAATGCTGAGCTGATTGAGAGAGATCCCGAACATCACCTAAGCATGTCAGACTAGTGATTTTCATTCATATATTTTATTATTATTAATCTTTTGTCTTTTTATATTGACTAGTTTTGGATATTCATAAAGCATTGTCTGTTTATTTTAATCATCTATAATCTGACTCTATATTGTCCAGAATGTAAAGTGCACATATCAGAAAATGTACAGTAGAGCACAAGATTCATCCACACAGGCTTAAAGCTCTCATACTGTCTTCTGATACCATGTTAATTAGTCTGTGAGACCTTCATTCATATTTAAATAAGCTGATAAATAAGTGTGTGGTGAGATGTTTTGTTGATGTCATTTGACAGAAACAGCTAACAATTTAGTGTTTGTAAGCAACATTAGCTAAACATCTCCACTGCTAAACTAAAAATATATATCTTCTTCCCCAAATATATTCCCCATATATCTTGATTGACAACACGTGGAGTAAATAAGAAAAAAATTATAAATATGATCTTTGGGTGAGCCATTTCACAAGTTAAATAAGAATGTTTACTCGACTGTTTTTGGTGTTTCTGTGCTATTAACCCATTTTAATACATAAGTGATGAAAAAACTGTGATGAAAACAAAAACCTGACAACCTCAGCTGCCAGATGCCCAATAGCAAGGATTAGGAAATATGGTAACCAGGGAAATGAGATTGCTTCTGCCGCTACTGGCCCAAGACTAGGAGATACATAAAAAATGATGCTGATGTATGTCATCACTTTGTTGCCCCAATGTGGCATCATCACTAGCCTTCTGGCATTCCTTCTGAAGCAGATTCACTTACAAAATCCAACTGCAAACTTCAACATCCAGAGGGAGCACATTACTAGTAACCTAAAACAGTGGCATCCTGCAAGATCATTGGCAGGAAATTCAATTTTAGAGAGAAATGTTCTGTTTAGACAAAAATATCATTTCTTATGCATGTTATATCACACAGATGACAGTATAGTACAATTCATAATGGCAGCAAGTCTACATGTGCCAACATGGATGACAGGCAAAGACCTAGGGGCCCCAAACAAGATTAAAGATGACTGATTAGCCAGAACGTCATTGTTCTAGAACAAAGCATTGGGTCCTAATTACAATCATATGCTATTAACCAGTTTTACACAGGTAGTTTGTTAGTTAGTCCTATTTTACATGGCAACACATCACTATTTGTTAAATGCTTAATTGAGTTTAAGGTAGAATAAACCTTAAGTTTTTCATACATAAAGCAATACCAGTGCAACATGTGGCCCTCAGGGAGTACAATCAAATATCTTTTGAAATTGTAAAATGAAAATGTCACTCAATCCACCATAGACAGTGTTAATCTTTGTTTTTCCATTAACTTTTCACTAAAGATGTAACTGATTAATAAGCACAAAATAGTAAATATGACAACATCCTGAAAAGCATAAACAAATGATATGCAATCCTTCTGATACACACAATGACTTCAACAGTGACTTAACATCTGTAGACACATATGCCATAGATAAGATGTCCCATTGTAACAAAATGTTTGGATTTCTGGTGTTTTTGGCTGTAAGCAATGTATCTCTTTCCTTTCACACCCCTGATCCAACAGAGGACTATGGGAAGGACGAACTCTAGACACACTCACACTGTGGGCCTGCTGTGTGGCTTGTGACAGTTTTACTCACAGGTTTGCAGCAACACTCACTTAACAGTTTTGCTCCAGGTTTGCACACAAACACAATGTCTCTCACTTTAGTTTCTACCCTGTTTGGCCATGGACATAACTTTCTCTAGCTTAATCAGAAAAAAGCACAACAGGTGTGGATTTGTTTATTTAAGCCCATGTGCTCATTTGCACTGTTAGGGCTCATCAACAAGAAATAAAGCTCATATTTACAGTGTTTAGATGAGTCTCCTGCCTCTCCTTCTTTGCAAAAAATGATAAGCTTAAAGATACAAATCAAGAGTAAACATCTGTATTATCACATCATGTGTTACAATAGATTTATCTTGCTTAACTATAGGTTCCTCGTTATTAGGAAACAACAGATCATTTGGCTCTAAAAGTTCTGAATTCTGTGAATTAGTATTTATGATATCTTTATAGGGGCGGCACAGTGGCTTTTTGGTTAGCACACTCACCTCTCAGTGCTGAGGGCTTGGGTTTGAGACCAACCAATCAGGGTGGGAGTTTCCGCGTGTCTATGTGTGTTACCTCTGGGGACTCCGGTTTCCTCCCACAGTCCAAAAACATGATAAGACATGATGTTAGATTGTCTCTGTGTGTGTTTGTGCATGTGTGTGTGTCTATGTGTATGTGTGTGCATGTGTGTGTACACCCAGCAATGGATTGGCACCCTGTCCTGGGCTTAGTTGAATAGTGTAATGCCCGGCCCTGTGCTCAGTGTGGGGGTAGGGGACTAACCACGACCCTCATAAGGATTAAGAAGGTAGGATAATGGATGGATGGATGGATGGACATCTATATAATGTTAATGTCTGTATATGTTTATGTATGTATTGTATGTACATGTACACTGGAGAATGTTTTCCTAATGTGTTTTGGCTCCCATGTCCCATTAAGTGCTATCACCCAACTCACTGTGTTACCATAATGTCTGTCTTCTGGAGACTAGTCCAGTTTCTAAAAACATGAATTAAAATCTCAATAAATACCCATGACTGTAGAATTTGATAAAAGTACATGTTTTGCATAAATGTTTACTGACTGAACTTAGCAGCTGTCTGGAGAGTTCAGTTTTAAGTACAGGCACACATATTAAAAGGTTGTTTTTGCTAAGTAATCTGATTTATAATGAAAAATGCTGCAGATCCTAATAAAACTGTTGAAGAGATGTATTTAGGAGATGTTTCCCTTATCATTATCAATAGCAAAGGTTTAAATCCCTGTAGGAAAGTCTTAAACCAAACAATTACATTGCTAAGTTCATTTGGGATGATTGGACTAACTAGAAAATCTTGCTGAGCTGATGGACTCTCAAAGCTCAGCTCTGCTACCCCACAAGAGACTAACCGCAGTGATTGACCACCCTTGTAGCGTTGGCCTTCGATTGCCGCCACTGTTTTGGTCAATCTGTCATCCTCTGGCAATCAGTCACCTGTGGAGCTGCGTGTATGAGGGCTGGCCACCTCCAGTCTATCAGCTTCTCTGGTGCGTCCCAGAGTGCAGCGGCAAAATCAATCAACTGATTCAGTCCTGTCAGGGGAAATCTGATTCCATCTGATCAATACTCCACTCTTAGAGATGTTGGGGGGAAAAAAGAGAGCTATGGCTTGCGATGTGATTCCCGCACCCATATCTTTACAAGAACCAGAAGCGTGCCCTGCGTTCACAACACTATGCTGGGATTAACACAGCCTTTGTAAGAGAGGTTGAGGATTTGCAGAATTGGTTTCCCCGTGAAAGGTGGAAGTTCTCTTAGAGCAGCCAGTCATTATCTGTCACTCAGTCTGCTCAGCCATGCTATTGGACACCTGACTCCACAATCTATATGTGACCTTCTTAAACTTTGGCCTTAAAGTGTGTTTTAGCCACTGATGGCAATTCTCAAGATATTTATCTCAAAGCAGGTCAGACAGACTTAAGCCCTTAAAGGTTACGCATTGCCAGTTCTCCTGTATCTGAAGCACTTTTTTGCGACTACATCAAGTATTATCAAGAATGTGATGCATTCAATTTTGCCAATAACCTCCTGTGATTCATTCGACATCTAACATCTTCCTTCTTCTTCCTGTGCTTTTGAAGCTACCTTCAGTCTTATATTTTTAACATTCAGCTCAATACAGCACTTCTCAGGACTATGCATTATTGATCATATTATCAGACACATGGCACATAGACCTTCCACCATCGTTCCTCATTTTTTTTCACTTCTCTGGTATAGACATCTTGAAATAAATAATTAGATTTCAACTGTTTCATAATATAAAGCTGTCTGTGTTATGATTATATTATACATCTGTGAAGCTTTTAAGCTGAAATGACTTTTCTACATCTAAATATCAGCCAATTGCATCATAATGTAATGTAATTTAAGTGCAACTTAGTTTCATATATATTTCAAACAAAAAAAAATGCAAATTTGGACATCCCTTCTAATGAATGCATTCAGCTATTTTTAGGTTGTACCCATTGACACAGATGCAAATATACCCACAACTTTTCTAGTCCCTGTAGAGACGTACTGCCAATAGTATAGACACTCTGGAGAAGATAAACATGAACCTATTGGCACCATAACTGTTGCCAGTTGTGAGTTAGAGTCATATAAAACCCCCCAGTATTGAGATGTGGAACAGTGGACCTGTGATCTCTGGAATGATGGTGCTCCATTCAATACTTTTGGGATAAGTTGAGGATGAGGTAGTGATTTTTCAACATCCTGACCTCACAATTATCATATCTCTGAATGCAATCTAGTACAAAGTCCAAAGGCAATGAAACATTTTAGATATGGGTTTTATACAGATGTTAAGCACACTAATCAATATTATTTTTTAATGATTAAGTCAGTGTAAAAATACGGAAATTTTGCTTATGGGCCCCGAGTGGCTCAACGGACGAAGACGCTGCCACAATGATCCGAGGAGCACGAGTTAAAATCCCGATCATGTTGTTTTTAGAGTGCCATCGACAGCTGGGGCCTCGAGAGAGCAGAATTGGCCGTGCTCTCTCTTCAGGTGGACAAGATGGTGCACTCTCCCTAGCACTACAAAAATGAATGTCAACAAGCGTCTGCCAGGCGATCCATCAGAACTGGATATCTGTGCTTTCCTCCGAGCGTGCTTGCTGCCCACCAAAAATGTATTGCTAGCAGTTCAGAAAAGAAAGGGGCTTGACATCACTGGTGTCGGAGGAGGCCTGTGCTCATCTCAGGGACAGTGCAAGTGATAGTGTTAGGGAACGTTGGTAGAAGGGCTGGGTTAACTGGTCACTAAATTACACTGGGGAGAAAATTGGGGGTAAAATTAATTAATTAAAAAAAAGTCTTGCTTATATTCTAGATCATGACAGAATCTAAAAATCTTGAAGTCAAAAAATTTCCCAATATTCAAGCATTGCATTATTTTCCCCCTCCCAGCTAACTCAAGTGCTGGATTAAGAGGTCTTGCTAATGAAATTTCATGCGCTGAATGGTATGTATTGCTTTCTACATCCTGCATCCCTTCTAAACCCTGTTTATCCACCTGGGCTCTGCTCCTGAGGCAGGCAGATATGAGGGATTAGAGAATTTGATGAAACATACTCGCTAACCTTGCATGAGGAGAACCGGTGGTGAATGGATAGACTGTATCTGTGCATTCAGTAAATACATAAACACATGCATTGTGATTTATTCTAAGCCACGTGGGGATTATTTAGTTTTATTTCTCCTCTTTGTCTTTGTGGATGCACATTCACTCAAAACATGTGTCTTGATTCCATCTGCCGTCTTGGTTCTATTCCTGTTATAATTTAACCTGCTATCTGGACACTATACTGCACATAGCATCCGAAGGAAAAAAAAACACATACCTTCTTGACACTGAACATGAATTCACACTGATATGGTCTGTTAGCTCACCCTGGAAAAGGTTTCTTGGGTTTTTTCAATCTTTTTTATCTCAACGTGGTTTCTTTTCAGGAAATGTCCCAAAACATGCCTTTAAAAAGCTTTTTTAAACGGTTATATCAACAGACAAGGAAGCCATTTAAATTGAACAGCTTTACACAGTCTAGATGGAATACTGTGGCCCAATTTTCATATTCTCAAGCTGAAATTATTAAACTAAAAGAGGTCTGAGAGTCAGATGTATGTGAGAAGACAGAATAGGTGCCTTGGAGTACCCGCATTGTGTTTGAAATGAACATGTGCTTTACTGAGGCTGTAGCTAATTAGCTAAGCTATAACTGAAGTTGTCAACTAAGTACAGTATCCCTGTGAGTTTAATTAGTGCAGTTGAACTACTGGAGTTACAAAGACATAATTTTATTAATAAATGTTATTTCTACGCCAAAACATTTCACAGTGGTGTAATGCAAAAAAATAGAATTTAGTGAAAAATAATAGATAGAAATTGTGTTCATTACATGTGGAGTTTAGAGAGGTGAAGCCGAGTCCTTATACCATTTCTGACTACCACTCGATTACAGTATGTTTTTTATCAACCATAAATTTTATATTTACAGTTTTATATTTTATTTAAACAAAACAAGTATGAATATAAAATTTACGCTTAAATGCATATTGTGAAGTCTTATACATTGCAAAACTTTATGATGAAATTCTGTCAATTTCTAGTATTTTAACATGCCAGTTTAGATGAATGGTAATATCTGACAAAAAATATGTCAATAGTCTATAATGTTTGACTTACTTAATGCTGCAAAAAACATACTGTGCATGTACACAGCTCAATAACTGGGGGATTGGGTGGAAATGCTTTTCCTGGAGACACCTTTACCAGAAAATTGATTGATTTTTTTTGTTTATCTTTGAAAGATCTCACACATTGAGACTTTGTGTGAAGCAGATGTCATATTGAGCATTATGCGTGTTCCCATTCATTTTTAATGAGTGACCGATCTCCTCACATTGTAATATCTCAGGTTGAAGTACTGTTCACCTTTGAGGCCTTTACTTCACATTAGCTGCTGTGACTTCTCTCATTACCACTGAGCTCAAACTGCACTGACCTAATCTTCCAATGATTCTGCCCATAATTTTCTCCACAATCTTCCCATCATTTGTGTGCTTTAAACCCCATAAACCACTTTTGTATATAAGCAGGATGAATCCTATTTTCACTCTTGTGAAAGGTGTAGTACATCTGGCTCACACTATTTCCACTGGTTGTTCCTTGTGATAGAGTTTTTTGCATGAATACCTTAACTGCAGGAACAGGTAAGAGAAATGTAAAGTGTCTTTGCCATTATTCTCTTCAAATCTCTTTATATCCAAACTTCCTATACATGGATGTACAGAGTTTTGGAATGAAACTCGTCATATTCACATGTCTGCATGGAACTCTCAATTGATCTGATAAACCTTCATTGTGCTTAGTGACCTTCAAAGCCAGTTCAAACCAACAAATCAGCTTTGTGACCGCGCTGTCTTTCGAACAATGCAAAGCCGCGGCCTCTTGCTCTGACTGTGTGCTGTGTTGACATATTTGTCAAGTGTTCACAATGAACTTGCCATATCTGATAAGACTCAAGGAAGGTTGCGCAGGAAGAAGACATTTCGCAGAACGTACCCTTGGCATTGCCCAGCTTCTGAGTAATCATAACACCTGCTCACATTTGGACCAGTCAAGTAAAATCATATCATCAGCAGGAGTATGCATGGCAGCTCATGGTCTCGTTCTCCTTGCACAGAGTGTGAAACTGTAACACAAAAATTCTTTGAGCATTCACATCCACACAACCTGCACATATGCACACTTGTACAAATCAGAAGCACTGTTACTTCTTACTGAAATGCTCCTTTGACCTTGGTTGTCATGTCATATTAGTTAGATTGAGCATGACACCTGAAGGCACTGATGTAAGTGATGCGATATGCAGGAAAGCGTGAGATGTTCTTGTGTTGTAGGCTTGTAGTCACTATGTGAAATGGATAGGGACCACTGAGACATTGGATGTGGTAAACATTATTCTGCCTTCTCCAACTTCTCTCTTAAGGAATGTGTGTGTGTGTGTGTGTGTGTGTGTGTGTGTGTGTGTGTGTGTGTGTGTGTGTGTGTGTGTGTGTGTGTGTGTGTGTTTGTGTGTGTGCATGTTTGTGTGTGTGTGTGTGTGTGTGTGTGTTTGTGTGTGTGCGTGTTTGTGTGTGTGTGTGTGTGTGTGTGTGTGTGCGTTTGTGTGTGTGTGTGTGTTTGTATGTGTGCGTGTTTGTGTGTGTGTGTGTGTGTGTGTGAAAGAGAGAGAGAGAGAGAGAGAGAGAGAAAGAGCGAGAGAGATAGAGGGAAAGTGCTTAACTCAGCAAAAATATGGAATCAATCATTGAATTGTCAGACTGCTGGAGCCTTCCTGCTGAAAACTGAAAACTTCCGGCGTACTCTTCTTAACATCACCCTCCTCCCACCAATCATATTTTGCCAGCATTGCATCACTGGTCCAGTTTGCTTTGGCTCTTTGTCTGCAGTAGTAAGGAATGCCAGAAATAGCTAGAAAAAAATGGTGACAAGACAGAAAGATCTGAAATAAACAATTCTTTCTCAGGCAGAAACATTTTTTCCCTCATAATAAGCAGAAGGTCTTGAGTTAGTTAGCTAACTTCAGCTTAGTGAAACCTGAAGAAACGTAAAGGTTACCTACAGGTCAGACTACCTTAAATAAACTACATCATTAGCCACATAGTTAAAATGAGTGATTATCATGCCTATTAAAAAAGCAAAAAGTACAAAAAAACAGCATAAATAGTTGAGTTGCTGAAGTAAAATATTTCTTCTAATATTTTTTCCTCACAAAAATCAGACCTTTTTTGCATTTTGCATTTTGATAGATTTTGGTGTACCCATAGTTTTAAAATATCTCTTAGTAGTACTGGTGGCTATCATACAGGCATGTGACAATATGCATGGTCCAAAAAACATTTAGCTTTGCCTGCTCAGAACTGACTGGGCAACTCAATGATCTAAACAGCACAAAGCCCAAGACAGCAGTTCTGTGCTCTGATATAAGTCTTTTGATTATATGTTAGAATCTACATCATGGAGGTTAATTAGGATTCAACTATGATTAAATAAAATAGTCGTCTCTAATGCAATTAGCATTTGCATGGCTGGCCAAATTCTATGTAAACACAATTGTATTGTGGCTGTGGTAAGTGACAAACAGTGTAGTGTAAAATACTACTTGGGCAAAAGTAGTGATGACCGAATACTGAATACATTGTCCAAAATGTATTCAGTAATGTTTTCCATTGCAATACATGGAAAGTGATGTATTCAGTATACTTTTTATTTAAAGTAAAGTCAATTTACATCATTAGTATATTTTTATTTGCAATACTTCTGGGGTGTAATTTAGAACCATATATAACATTTTTTATATTTCAACACGAATAATAGTTTACATAAACTGTTGTATTGTAGACATACAGTAAATCAGTGTGAATAGAAAAAAACATGCAAGACAAATAACTTTATTTAAACTGCTTTATTCTAGTTCATCTCAAAAGTTAAAATATTGTGAAACGTTTATTTGTGTATATAATTTCATTCAAAAAGGTAAACTGTTTGATATGTAATAATCATTACATGTAAAATGACATATTGTAAACTTTTCTATTTTAATGTTGACACTGCTTGAATAGTAATCTAGACTAAATATTCAAATTATTTGAGATTTCTCAAAAAAAGTCTTGAGTAGTCACTTTGCATGTAATGAATATAAAATATGACAATTTACCCTTTGGATTAAATTATGAACAACACTGAACATTTTCATGATTTTATATTATTTTAGAAGCACTAGCATTTTAGGTTAACATGTCTAATTCCAAGTTGGATCAAAACAGAATAGATTAGTCTATGCTTGAGCAATTCAAAGAACAATTTTGGAATGTTTCAGGTATGCGCTTAGTTGGTCAAGGGTTCATCCAACAGCAAGACAATGACCCTAAACATAAGTCAAAGTTCTGCCAGATAAGGTCAGTTTGAAAATATGGCAGCACAGTCTCCAGGTTTAAACCCCATCCAGCTGATTTGGGATGAACTGGACAGAAAAGTGAAAGCAAAGCAAACCTACAAGTGCCAACATTTATGTGAACTTCTGCAGCAGATTAGTGAAGAACTGTCTGAAGAATGTTTGATGTCTATTGTAGACAGAATGTCACGAGTGTGTTCAGCTGTTATATCTGACAAAGGTGCTACTGTGATGAGTCTTTTGAGAATGAGAATTTGGTGAACAGTATAATTTGGTGTACAATTTGGTGTTGTGCTCTGAATGTATGCTAAATGCAGGAAGCTATTATGTTAGCTAGATTTTGTTGCTAATGCTAACTAGGAATAGGGTTGCCACCCCGTCCCGTAAATTACAGAATTGTTCCTTATTTGTGAACGAAAAGTTGTGTCCCGTATTGAACAATTTTATTATTTTTACAATATTGCGATTAAACTTAGACAGCACTGTCCAAAAACAGTGTTAAGTTATATTAAACAGAGACAAGTCAAGCATTAGGACCCAGAAAAAAACAAGCCGCTCAATTTGAAGTCCGCCCACAAGCTCACTGATTGGCTCAGCCATTTGTTACTAACGTGCAATTGGTCATCCACGCTGTCACTCCATCTGGTTCACTGACAAATGTCAAGAGCACATTTTTTAAATAGAGCACAACTCACGCAGCACTTACCGATTTTCTTTCTTCCTTTTGGTGGAGAACACGCTTCTCAAAATTCACAGCAAACAGCCAATCAGAAAGTAGTAACGAATCTTGTAAGTCTATGTATAATACATATATATGATTCTAGGTGTAATTTTATGTAAATTAGGTCTATTGACCACAAATTCCAAAAATAAGTGTAAAACAGTTGGTAATGAGTTAACTTTGACACAAGTTTGAGTGTTTTACATGTTTTAACAGTTTATTCATATTTAACAATGCATTAATATTTTATTAATGATTAATATTAACATCAATGTTATTTTATTATTACTAATAGTAACTAGTAATGATTAATAAAATATTAATACATATTTTTTAATAAAGTATTAATATTTACTAATAATTAATACAAAATATATTTATATTCCAGAGCAGATTTTTTCACTGCCGTCTCCTGGGCAAAGGGAAAGACATTTGATGATAAATAATAATAATAATAATAATAATAATAATAATAATAATTATTATTATTATTATTATTATTATTATTATTATTATTATTATTATTATTATTATTATAATTTTTCTATAAAAATAGTAGGAATAGTAACAGTAACATGCCTTTCAAAATGTAAAGTGGTCTGAATGTAGACATTTAAATTCTGTATTCTGAACACGTAACACTTTTACTTGTGTTCAGTTACATGCCAGCCTTCTAGCAAATTTAGCATTTAGACTCGCTAATGAATTATGCAGAAAGAACTTAGTTAATGTATTTGCTCATTCTATCTGGCAGCATCAAAGATATCCAGTGACAACAAAGAGAAAGAGAGAAAGAACAGTTCTATCAGTGAGCTGCTTTACATTTTCACTTTTATGAAGTGGGGGCATTTCAGTCACACATCTTTGTGAGGTAATAAATACAAGAAGGTATATGTTTACCACTGTAGTGTTTTTTTTTTTGCATGCTAGCTGAATGCTAGCTAGCTAGCATGCTAACTGGTCAAGCACAATTAAAGAGGCTTGTATATTTAAAAAAGCCTTGAGCTAGTGTAGGAGCTTAACTGACGCACTTTTGAACCCCCCTGTCTTTCCTCCCCATCGTTCTCACCCCACTTCAAATAATCTCTTTAGCTCAGAATCTCCTTCACAGCATGGGTCCATCTTAATGATTGAGGCACTGCGCATCAAATTCATTAGCTCTGATTGGTTTGTTAGGGGCCCAGCCAGTGCTCTAATGGCCAGTTTAATGAATATTCAACCGCCCCTTCTTGCTGCCGAGCACAGCTTTTGGCTGCGACTCCCCTTTACCGCTGAGAGCGAGACGACAAAGCCAAGTTGTTTAACAGATTGCGAGTCTTGGCTGCACTACCTAATGTCACGAGGAGGAATCCACACAAGCAGTGGCTACTCACATTTACACTGTGGTCTCATTGCATCTACCTCACCATACTCTCAAAACAGAATTCCCCTAACTGACTTTCTTTTCTCTACCATTATTTTAGATTATTCCTGCTCTGTATGGCTTGTGGCTACAGGAGCTCTGCTTTGTGGAAAGAATCTACCAAGAGCTGTGGAGAAGAATCACACTGAAGAATATTTGTACAAGAGTCAAGTTGCAGAGCTTTGTCTGTGAATGCATTCACTCCTAGCAGGAAAAATACATCTAAGCAACTGGCTGAGTGTAGGCACTACTGTCTTATATGAGAAGCAAAATGTCTATTCTGATAATATTGGTTAATTTGATAGTTTTGTATTATATTAGATGTAATTGATTTCAGAACATTTCCTGCTTCCTCTTACCTTCCTTATATTCGTGAACGCTGTGCTTGAAAGGACTGCACACACTGAAGGACAAGGTCATGTTTTTCTATTTGAAAATCATTATTACTTGCCACACACTTCAAAGAGCTGGAATAGGCAAGACCTGCCCAATATATAGCAGATTACAATGTAAAGTTAGGTTTCTTCTCTCAAGTGTTTAAGATATAGTACATTAGGAGCACATGTGAGAGCCACCGGGTTCCGTTTTCTCCTGCAAAAGATTGATGTGGTGTGACATTTTGTTCATCGTTTGGTGCCTGTGCTGTACCTGTGCAGTAAGAAGTGCTTCCTTCTCTACACCATCTAAGTCTCATCCCCTTGACCAATCCGTTAAGCATCACAGCACCGACTATCAACCCTATTGCTCCAGAAAAAAAGGTTACCCACAGCTGCAAAGCCGCCCTCACAAGAAAACTGTAGAAATTGTCACTTTCAATCATATATCCACTCCACTTGATTCAGGTTCTGCTGAGGTTTCATGTTCACCATCCCCATAGACATTTTAAGTTTGTTTCATAATGTAGATCACATCAAAAGTTTTCTGTCCTGGCTGTCTTGGATAGTCTTGGATTAATTCATATGAATTTTTCAGTATTTCTAGGCGCTTTTAGTGAAGTAAAAGCAGTTAGTCATTTTATCTCTTGGTTTTGACATATAATACCAACAGATTATTTTACTATAAGCCTCTATTGACCTGTATTGCCAGTTTATCATATGCAGTTTTAGTGTATTATCATAAACACCCTCGAGGCACCTCATTAAAGCAGCATTACGTTCAATCTTACGCACTGCAATGCAACTTGTTGACTATGATAAATTTGTTTAATATCCTCTCCCATGGAATCAATGTATAAACAAGACAACTGATGTCTAGTAAAAGTCAGACTGTAATAATAGCTAATGCTGTTTGTCATTTGCATTACTCTGGGCCAACGTGAGTTCAGTCACATCAATCAGTCAGTGAGGAAGGGATAAAGCAAACCAGCTGCCCAACTATCAAGCTTCTTAGAGACCAAAACATCCCTAAACTGCTACGCTAAGCTCCTCTAATTCCTCAGTGTGCTTTGAGACAGCGGCTGTGGCTAATATAGCCACACTAAGTCATGGAGCTTGTATAGAAGAACCCAGTCATCAGCTTGAGGAATCCTGGTCATTTATCTTTCACTTTTATTTCTTGCTAACTCTAATGGTTGGTGAATTAAGAGATATCCTGTTCTACGTTTACCATAGCAGGTAAGCCAAAGTGGGTGGGAAGGTAAAGGTGCCAAGCCTCAAAGGTACTCTGTTTTGTTCATAAACAACAATTGTTTCATAGCTTATTTGTGCAGCTAGAACATTACAATTTTGGACAGAATTCTAGCCTTTGTCATGTACTCTATTTATGCTGTTATTTGCTTGTGTTGTCTTCTGAAACATATTCTCCCCTGTCCCTGCTGTGTGAAGCAAGACTCCGAAGCAGAAATGAATATGCCTTAAAAGAACGATTCTTCTCTTCATGCAGGGTCAATCAAGGTCATGCAAGCAGTGGGTTGCAATGTGTCAGCCAGACTTCATAAATAAAGGAAGAAAGCAGCCCACAGACCAAAGATAAAACAGAGTCAGCGAAGAAAAAAACTATTTCTCATCTGCTGAATGTGAAGTATTAAAAGACTCCATTTGTTGAACTTAAAATCAGCTTGAGATGCAAAAGACTATTTCACAATGCATCTCCCAATCGCAGCGCAATTTATCACCTTTTTGAAATTGAACTTTTCATCACAGCCAGCAATTTATGGCAAGGCTATCAGCTTCCCCCACTTTTACCATTATGTGATGATTCCATGCAGAGACTCTCTGACTTCCTGTTCAGAATACTGTTGAGTGTACATGTAGTCTACAGGATTGAACTCTGATGTGCATTTAATCTAATGGCTACCACTAACCAGAAGAAATCCACTAGAACAACCATTTCCAGCATTTTAAAGAGGACTGGTTTAATACCCTGTGCAGGTTTTATTCTTTAAATAACATTTTTTTTTAAATCACAAAAAGTTCTAACATTTTACGCCTACTGACTCCACAAGTTGTGTGTGCAGTTAAACTGGCTCTGTAGGAGTTTGTCCCTCCTTCCTCTGTAGATATAATTATTCCATCAATCTTATAATCCCAATGGTCCAGGAGTATATTTAGACTCTAGAAAGAAGGTTCCTTTTTCCCTAACTGAGGTGCTGGTTTTCTCACCATCACATGGATAATTACCAACCAATTTGCTGTAATTGACATATTCAAATTAATTATGAGTTGGAAACATTTATTAATTTCTAGCTTCCCTTACGGAGTGAACTGCACCGGCTCACTAGAGGCTAATTTCTGAATTTTGAGTAAGTTGTAGAAGCTTATAAAAAGAGGTTGCCAGTTTGATGTTGTCCATCAGCAGCAATGTTCTCAGCATAACACAGGAGACTACAGGATATAATCTACCCATCATACCTTCAGACACTGAAATGTATATCATTTAGTGCCATAAAAAGTATAATCCTTTATTCAAGATAAAAAACGTAAAGGCAGCACTCTGTTCTCTGAGCATTTCCTGTAGCACACTAATACAGCATTTATTTATTTATTTATTTATTTTTATTATTTTTGTATCATTTATTTTCTAATATGGGTGCTTGGTGTTAACAATGTGTATTTGCATTTTTGCCTAAAAAGGTCACTGTTTTAGATCATCTCTAGATGTTTTATTGGTTTTGTACACTTAATGCAAAATTACTGTGCCAAAAAAATGTGCCAACCATTAGAAACTACATAAATGTCACATTATCAAACAGTGGGCAGACCACAGCAACCAATTAGCAACACCTTAATAACTACCTAATAAGCCATAGCCACTGCCCGGCAATACCGTGCTAACCACATGGAAATCAATCAATCAATCACACTAAAATTTCATCAGGAATTGTGGTATTCTGGTTAATCTCACAGAGGATTATTTTAACTTCTGCACAATACATCAGCCTACTTGGGTATCCAGACTTTAGCATATACATATATGTGTGTAATAAATAAACATTGCATAATTTTTTCACAATTTTAATACCCTCTATCATCACCATCGTTATCATCAGCATCAGCAACCTCATCACCATTCCTCACAGAGATAGGGATCAGACAAAAAGCAAACTTTAACATGTCCATAATGCATAATAAATATTTTAAATAAATAAATAAATAAACTGTTATATATCTTATATTCATTACATGTAAAGTGACATTTCAAGGACTATTTGTTTTATAGTTGATCAGTTTGGCTTATAGCTCATGAAAATCAGAAATCTAGAATCTCACGTTATTAGAATATTTCATTTGGAGTAAATTGCTATTCAGATATGCACACAATTTTGTCTTATTGGCCACATCAAAAGAACTACAGGAGCTGGTGAGTCTCACTGAGAAATCTGTGAAGGAATATAACATGTGGATCAATACAGTGAAAACAACAGTGATGACAAACACTGAAGATGAAAAAGTTTGGAGCAAGTAGACTCTTTTATGTATTTGGGATGTACTGGACTGTGCCAGTGAAGTCAAGTCAAGAATGGCCATGGGCATGGTGCTGATGGTCAAATTGAAGTTACATTATTTTGGTCATGTGATGAGGCAGCACATGAGAGCATTGAAGGAAGTGTTATGACAGGACTTGTTGAGGGAGTCTGAAGATGTGGAAGACCAAGAATAACTTGGATGGATAAAATTAAGATATGGACTGGATTATGAGGTGCTAGTTTGCGGCAAGCATTGAGACATTCCATGACTATTCAAACACTATAAAATAAAAAAGAAAGACACATCTATGCTAAACTGTCTAGCACTTTGTAGAGGTGCAATATTCATTGTCAGGCGTTTCACAAAGAACTTTCAGGAATCTAGAATAGTACTAGAATTTATCCTAGCAGGCCAATCTTTTAAACACTGAAATGCTAATACAGATTATGTTTTAAAGTATAGCAGCACTAAGTTTATTTTAGACTGGATAGCTTGTGATAGATTGTGTTGTATTGTATGTAGAAGACATGCCTAAAACATGTGATTTGTAAGCATGTCACAACACTTGAATGATACAATTGACATTAATAGGAATTATGAAGTGTAATATGCATTATTCACTCAAAATGAACCCTTTGTCTTGTTTTCAGTTTTCTGTCATTGATGGCTTTTGATTCTAACTGGAGCAGATCTATGGCCTTCGCCGCAGGAGCTGGAAAAATATTGATGTGTGTGATGCTAAAACCTTGACTCTTTGAGTCTGTCAACAAGACATTTGTCAGAGTGCAGAACATCCATGCTCTTACTGCCTAGTGTACCTCTCCATGGAGACCAGTTTCTCAAATTTAGAAATAGGAATGCTCTCCCATTCATGTCTAATACAGGCCTCTAACTGTATTGGGCCTTCTTTGTCGCTCTGTTCTCTATAGGTGAAAGATCTGGACGGCAGGCTGGCCATTTCAGTACCCGGATCCTTCTCCTACGTAGCCATGATGTTGTGATTGCTGCAGAATGTGGTCTGGCATTATCTTGTTGAAAAATGCAGGGTCTTCCCTGAAAGAGATGACATCTAGATGGGAGCATATGTTGTTCTAGAACCTGAACATAGTTCTCTGCATTAATGGTGCCTTTCCAGACATGCAAGCTGCCTATGCCACAAGCACTCATGCAACCCCATACCATCAGTGATGCAGGCTTCTGAACGGAGCGTTGATAACAACTTGGTTTATCCTTGTCCTCTCTGGTCCGGATGACATGGCATCCCAGTGTTCCATAAAGAACTTCAAATCCTGACTCATCTGACCACAGAACAGTCTTCCATTTTGCCACACTCCATTTTAAAAGACCCCTGGCCCAGTGCAAACGTCTGAGCTTGTGGAGCTTGCTTAGAAATGGCTTCCTCTTTGCACTGTAGAGTTTCAGCTGGCAACGGCGGATGGCACGGTGGATTGTGTTCACTGACAATGCTTTCTGGAAGTATTCCTGAGCCCATTCTGTTATTTCCTTGACAGTGGCATTCCTGTTTGAGGTGCAGTGACGTTTAAGGGGCCGGAGATCACGAGCATCCAGTAGAGTTTTAT
>BRDA01069553.1:2500-14666 GCA_036984385.1 Crenuchus spilurus
TGTGACTGGCGGATCCCCACTAAACCACAACACATTATTATTTCATGGCCTTTGAAAGAGGGGTCTGTAATGTTGCTCACACTTTAATGTCTGCGCTCTCTCTGATGTTGTGTAGTACACAGCGCCCCTTGTTGCGCGCCGTATGCCATCCCTCACTTGAATTCACAAACACTTCCAAGTGCATAAATAGCACGGAAGAAGAAGAGTTGCCCCCGAGAGGTAGTGTACTGTACCGGAACGCCATAGAGGAGCCACAGCAGCAACTAACAACTACTGCCATCATACTGCCAGCCACTGGGCAGAGGGGGGCAAGTGATGGTCGTGTGGATATTCGGCCCAAATATAAAATAAGTAAATAAATAAATAAATGCCTAGTGGTGAGCTTATAGGAGGTTGTCGGGGACCTGTTAGGTTGCTCTCGAGGCCAAAGCAAGTGCCTTCAGACTTAAGGGCCACTGAGAGAGGCCTTTGAATTCAATTTGTGGTCAATCGCCAAGTGAGATATTAGGACGAGTCACCAGTTTTTTTGTGATTTGAAGCTGAACATAAAGCGAATTTGGGCTGCCATAATTAGCCAATTAATTTACGCTACAAAATACAGTTTGTCAATTAAAATGGACTTAATTGAAGTGGCAGTTGAATTATACACTTTGTCAATTCATTTATAAGCATCTTTGACAGTGTTGTCATAGAGTTTAACCTCTAAGTCATCTTATCTTCTCATTTTTTTAATTCGTTGAAAGACTCTTGGACGGTTTGAAGCATTTCTATTCTATGATCAGTCGATTGGTTCTCCAAAACAACTTTTCAAACATAATAAGCTTCTTTCAATCTTTTGTGTGAAACGTCTAAACAGACTGCATTCCGGCTTACTGTAACACAGCAGCATGAACATAAGCCCAGCGTACTCAATTATAAATGTGCCCCCCCTGCATGCTACATGTATTCTACTGCTGGCAGACATCTAACACTACATGATGCTCGATGCAATGCATTATATCAGCTGAGTAAACTCCACTAGTCCCTTCTGCCACACTTCAAATGCACTGGTAAACATGTAACACACACCACGGCCCGACTGGGGGCCGGAGAGTCAAAGAAGAACGAAGGGAAGATGCTGTTGTCCCAGGGAGGCAGTGCTCGAGCCCCAAATAGCCTTTCAAGTAAGTTGTGCCGGGCCACGTTCTCCAAAGATCAAAGCCGGAGGCTGGAGAACACGGCCCGAGCCCATTAGACCAGCCCAGCCTGGCCTGGCCACGCTCTCCCCGAGTTCTGCTCATCTAAACAACACTCTAGGTGCTGGAAGCTGGGATAAAGAACTTGTAACATAGCTATTAAACTTTAATTGTTTTTTTTTTCCCCCACTCCCACTGTCTTTCTTTTCTGGAGTTTCTGCATTCTACATTGCATGAAAGCGTAACGCCGGCCTGATTTCCATGGGCCTTTGTAGAATAAAAGATATATGTGTACAAAAAAGTAGGAACTCCCTGATGTTGGAGGTAGACAGTTGCTTTTCAAATCCTAGTTTTGGTCCTTTATTTTATTCAGCAGTGAAAAGCCATGAATACAGAAAATAATAACGCCTGTTACAATTCTCCATCATGATCTCTACTCTCGGCGAAATCTTAACGTATGGACACAGTACACGGTAATGAAAAGTATCAAAAATTAGTTAACCTTGATTCAAAGGAATATAACAAAAGCCAAAATAAAAAGGTATTCACCAATTACATAAACATGTTTTTTTTTTTTTTTTTTTTTTTTTGCTACTGTCCCAATTTACTGTATACACAGGGGATCATATTCCCGATCATTAAAGAATGATAGTATTAGAAACGATACATGACTCATCGGCCAGACATAATGCTCCATAACGTATGCACAGAGGTACAAGCAATAAATACACACATTAGGTAAAGCCTTACAGCTACGCAACGCAGATGCAGGAAAAAAGCAGGTTTGCTATTCTTAGCAAGCAATGTGAGAACAGTAAAAAGTCATGAAGTTCAGAAAAGAAACACTGATCTTTTAGCTTTAAAAAAAAAAAAAAAAACGTCTGGTAAATTCATGGGTCCACCAACATTTTTTTTTTTTTTTTCCCCCATCTTTTTACATAATATGCACAATTATCAAAATACAGACAAAATCATCATCCCAGAAAAAATCCAGACAATCCTAAATCTAGTGGAGGAGCAGATTGCTGATCTGGAGGTCTTTCTGGTATTATGTGCAAGCAACTATTTTAGACATTTTTTTTTTAAATGTTTTTACAAAACCCATGCAAAAATCTACAGGTAATATGCATTCTGTGGCTGAGTTCATTTTTTTCCCCCCTCTCATCCTTCCCAAAAACAGTATAGCTGAGGTATGCATATCCTATGCATTGTACACTTAGGCCATCATCCTGATCTTTTTGTTATAAGCTTTTATTAACTCTTATCTCCAGTCCACCACACGAGTTTAGACATGCATTTTTAAAACACAATATCCCCTTACAGGTATATTTTTACATAATCATTCTACAAATGTTTCAGGACAACCTATTACAATGCAAGAACCTTCCGTATCTGGCATTGGGAATGTAAACTGTCTATTGTGAGCCAGGTGTAGAAGAACGCGACAGCTTTTGTAGCATCTAATGAGTCGTGCAATCTGCCATATTTGTTCTGAAATCATGAAGAGGTAGAACCTTTTAGAAAGCCTTTTTTTGGATAAGTGGGAGAACCCTTTTTTTCTCCAAAGACGCTGCGTCCCTCTATTTGGTGTAATAAAATTATTATGACCGTCGTCTTCAAGTCAATTCGCTGACTCCAGCAAAGGATAAGGGATAAGCTTTGTTCCTGGATCCAGCTTCGTCTTTGAGCTGAACTGGTATAAGAATCTTATTTGAGTGAGTGTGTGTGTGTGTGTGAGTGTGTCT
Organism: Crenuchus spilurus; assembly: GCA_036984385.1. Taxonomy (NCBI): domain Eukaryota; kingdom Metazoa; phylum Chordata; class Actinopteri; order Characiformes; family Crenuchidae; genus Crenuchus; species Crenuchus spilurus. The sequence goes on from BRDA01069553.1 coordinate 5,421, forward strand.
GCGCTAAGCTAGCAGCCAACCTCTTGGTTTGGCACAACACTGGAGAGCAAACATCCGCAAAGTATGTTTCCATACACATAAAGTAAACAAACGTTGACATTTCAGGTACGTAGCATCATCAGCTTCGGACAGTTTTTGCTGCATTGGTAGTTGACCAGAACGAGGACCAGGAAAGTCAGCAGACCAAAAAGAAAAAGAGAGAGAGAGAGAAAGAGAGAGAGAGAAAACATTGCTGGACTGAGTGAGCCTTACAACAGCTTTGTGTGCTAGCATCTCTATCCCGTACGAGAGGAGGCAGAATTTTGTGTAACTTTGGTTTGACTGAAAAACAGAAATGACCTTTAAAGCCACTTTTCTAGATGACATTAGCTATGATCAAACAAAACACTCTAAACAAGTCCCGTCTCTTGCTTCGATACCTAATCTCAAATATGATGGAAAATGTTGGGTTATCGACGCAGACCGCATCCGCTGCAGTCTGCGTACCTTCTCGAGATCCAATATTAGCTGTAACCTAGCATCCTAGCGATGGATTATAGGACCTAATCTGTGGAACAAAGCAAATATCACCTAGAAAAGGTTCTTCTCAACTTTGATATCCTCTTTTACAATGGCTATATTATTTGCTTTCACAAGATAACCAAGCCATAATCATATCAACTTGAAATCATGACTTTTTTTTTGGCTTCACTAGATATCTTAAAGTTTGGTTCCTACGTTTTTTTTTGTTTTTTTTCGGCTTTGACAACGGCTCCGAGAAGAAAACCATACAGACAGACGACATGACATATCAGACATTTCCACCGAACAGTACGTTTCACTAGGAAATTTAAACAATAAGATGGGACACAAATCATGGAGGTTAAAAAAAAGATGTATATATATATTTATCTATATATATGGAACTAAAACACAACTTTTTCTGCACTTCCACTGATACACAAATGGTTGTTTTGGTCATGATCCACTTATAGCTGCTCTCTACCACTTCTCGCCAGCCCACAATGCCTGTAGGGTACCTAGGCTCTCTGTCTGCGCAGGACGGACCTGCTGCACGTCATCCGTGTGAGCTCCCCCAACTGGAATCAAATTAAACATCAAAACCGCCTTCTTTAAAATCTTTGTACAGGGCTAAATGACACAATCCCAGAGGTTATTCAAAGGTAGTTAGTGGAAAAAAAACGCTTCTCTTTGTACTAGTTAAAGTCACAGAAGGCTGACCAAAGAGTCTGGTGGCTTCTGTCTAAGCTATTGGCCATTGATAGTGTTGGCTTTGGTTTATAGCTGTTGCCTGTGACTCTTTGCAGGTAGACAAAGCTTTAGAACAAGGAGGTAAAGAGACTAGTAGAAGAATATGCAGAAATTCATCTTTTTTTTTTGTGTTTTTTTTTGTTTTTCCTCAGCGTGGTGCTTACACAAACATTTTACGTTTCAACTCAGTATCACATTTCACTTTTCAGCACAAACAGAGATAAAGAGACACTGGAGACCTACGTTTTTTTGGACAGCTGCAACAGTCTTGATACCGCGGTTCTGTTATTGGTGTGAGTTTTAAAAATGGCATTTACAGTTGGTGGTGTTGCAAACATGACTGAAAATAAATTTTGGAAAATTAAAAAAAAAAGAAAAATTGTTTTTTTTTTAAGTATTTAGCAACATACAGGCAGTGAGACTAATTTCTGATACTACTCCTGTGCAAATAATAACAGAGCAACAACTTGAATTGAACCAGCAATTGTATCTAACATCAGCGACTACTGTGGGTTGGATATTCACAAACTTAAAACTTTTTTGGCAGTATATGTGGCCAACAACTTTCTACAGGAAAGACTCGATGCTTTTTTTTCTCCCGTTTTTTGTCCCCGAGTCTTGGTGTTCACGGTGTGACGCGGCCATGCCATAGGAATGAAATCTCGTCCGTTTTTTTCTTGGAGTCTTATTAAAAAGCAGACATCTCATGTCTGTTCTTATGTGGTCCTCAAAAGTCTGAGAGAGTTTCTTTGGGCCAGTCTCCCGGATGCATTCGAAATAAATATTCCTCGCTTTCATCTGCTGCCTTTCTGTGGTTGGTGGAGTGGTCTGAGGGGCGGGGCCGGTCAGGGCGGAGTCCCAGCAAAATGCGGGCGAAGACGACTATCACTCCAGGTCCTCTGATAGGTTGCCCTCCTCCAGCTCCCGCTCCTCCTCCAGCTCTGGACTGTGATTGGCCGTCGTCACCAATGACATCGGACAGTCGTCGTCGTCCATGTTTAGTGGCTCCTCCTTGACGTGAATTGGAGGCCTGAGAAAAAATAACAAATGAAACTATATTTAGCATATTTAGGTGTATGTCCCAAATGATCCCATTATGCAGGTTCTTTGGTACTTAGATCCAAAACATTGTTCTAAAATGTCTTTCCTATGATGTACTGAGTCAAAAAGGATCCATCTGAGGCAGGCAAAGGCACTGTTTTCACTCACTCGTGCACAGATATGCAGTCCAGAGCAGACTTTTGACAAATTCATAAGCCAGGGGATGTTTTTTTCACATTTTCGCATAAATGTAAATAGCAATTAAATTTAGATTAACAGAGCGGACATAAAAATGCAGAGAGGAAAGCGGTTGATACCTCGACATGTTTGGCATTGAAAAGTTTACTGATGGCACCTGACTGGAAAGAGAGAGAGAGAGAGAGAGAGAGAGAGAGAGAGAAGCAGCAACCCCATTATAAATAATGGAGAATTTCTCATCCTCTCACCCCCTGGAGCAAAGGGGGGAGTGGAGCTTTTTTTATCTTGTTAATAGAAAGCGCAGGCCTTCGTTAATATGCAGGGGCTGCGGTGGCGCTTCTTGAGAGGGGAGAGAACCTGCAGCTAGGCTTCTACCATTAATCAACTCCAGTCCGTCAGTTCACTCGGACACCATGATCCATGTTTTTAACTCCAAATGGATGAATATCTTTACTGACTGTCAATAAATGGAGAGCAGAGGAAAAAAAAAGGGCGCAGAGCAAAAACTCACAGTGAGGAGAGCGAGCAGCTTCTCCCCCCTGCAGAACAGCAGAGAGGAGAGGGTGGAAGTGGGGCTACTAACAAGAATAATAACGCTGTCACACACAAACAAGGCTTAACATGATCCTGGGCCCTTGGCAGGGAAAGGGGTTTGTGCTACCATGATAAATCTGACAAAACCTAATTATTTCTGACACGTTGGATGCATCGGGAAATCCCGCTAGACTAGGAGAGAGAGAGAGAGAGAGAGAGAGAGAGAGAGAAACCTTATCAACTAGTCTCCGCATTAGAACATGTCTGGCAGTCATCTCTTGGGCTGCACTCATCAATGGCGGGGGGAACTTTGAATTTGAAAAGAATTTTAAAAGGTACAGATTACTTTAATATTTATAGCAAAATAGATTAATATTCAGATGTGGTAGAACAGGGTTGCCAGAGCTGTCTGGTGAACCCACCGAGTCGGTGGGAGACATACTGTAGGTTAAACACCGCTGGTGTTCTGAAGAGCTGAACTATAAAAACAAGGGTTATACAAAGTAATGCAAGTTATTTGATCCCTAATATATTAAGAGTTACACTGCGGATGAACATCTAAGTACCCGAATGTGTTGATTATGTGTATTTTCCTTACTTTTATTCACACACACTTTCAGTCAGACTGAACTGTATATGATCTCTATGATGAAAAGCGCATGGTTTAATTAGTTTGGAATATATCTGGCAACCACGGAGAAAGCGAACCTTAAAAAACTCAAAATTAGACAAAATATTAATGAAACATGGATTAAATTTCAAATATGTGGCTCTACAGTACCCCCATAAATAGATAAGGTATTTCACAAGTCACTGTTGTTACAGTAGTGACTGTACAGTAATCTCAATAATGAAGTTATTTATGTTTAGATATGTTGATGTGATACATATTTTGAATCAATTTGTACATGCTAATGAGCCCGTGAACCCCTGTTCAGCACTACAGTGCACTTACAGGCTGTCTGCAATTATACAGGAAGCATTACGACCGCACAGTAACAAATGTGCCATGAGGGCATCTGTAAACATCCATTAGAGCGACATATTATGATATAGAGCCATAAACGGCGCTGTTGACCTGCACGCTGACTCTCTGCTAGGCTCTTTAAAAGCCAAAAGAAGTGCTGCCACTCACATTTATCACACCATAACAAACAAGTCTGCAGATATGGGCCTAAAGATATTACTTGGTGACAAATGATCCCCAGCCAGGCCAGCTCTGCACTGGCCATTAAGCCCGACACAGGCCTTTAGCCCGCATGTGAAGAAGCATGGCTTACAGCTTTCATTTGCATTCATTAGAAATCAGCGGCACACTTGTGTGGCTTGGAGGAGGGAAGAAAACGATTAGTCCTTTCTCCACTGTATTAAGACATCAGGATGAGTCATTTAGTGGTTAACGAGAGGCTGGAATTAGCAAGCCACGAGCTGATGCCCATGCCAGCCTGCGCGTGTGAGCATACACATACATGTTTGTTTTGGACGCTGGTAGATCTGAGCCTTTTAAATCAAAAGATATATGCTTAGTGGACATATTTTCAGGTAACACTTCATTTGCATACGTCATTTCTCATGCGTTATGTTGAATTAATTAGCTATTAGTGTTAATGTTCAGATATCATAACTTGACCCTAACTGTAGCCTCTAACCTTAACGTCAACCCAAAGCTTAAACCTAATCATCACCCTCTTAACTCTAATGCTGGTCCTAAACTAAAACCTTCTGCAGATGTGTAGATTAAAGTCTTACAGCAAAAACGTTGATTTGTGTTCATAATTTAATTCAAAAAGGTCAACTGTCAAAACAGCCTTTTGCTTGTTTTAATGTTCATCACTGTGGCTTATCGCTCGTGAGTTGGGTGGCCAGTCAAGCACAGAAACGTCACGGCCTGCACACCGTGTGCTGTGTCATCTCGTAGCTAGCTTTGTTGATTATATAAAACGACATGGACCAGCACCAGCAGATGACGTAGGAGATGACAGACGTTGGGCTTCAGACACTTTGGGATTCTGTGCCTCTCCACTCTTCCTCCAGAGCCTTAAAACTTTGGACCACTGCGCAACGGCCCAGTTCTTTTCTCCTTAGTCCAGGTAAGACACTTCCATTTTTTTTATTTTTACCCAATTTTCTCCCTTTCCCAATGTGGTAGTCCCCAATTAACCCAACCCATTAGTGGCTCTCTCCATCACTTTGTCCCTGACTCCAGGAGGGTGAAGACATGCACAAGCCTCCTCTGTTGCGTATGATGCAGGCACCACCTCTTTTTAACGCGCTCGGAGGAAAGCGCAGAGTCTCTAGTTTCGAATGGACCAATCAGTAGACGCCTGAGCCAATGGACACTGCAATGTGAGAGTGATGGGGAGAGAGAGAGCGCCGTCTACCTGCCCCGAGAGAGCACCAGCTGTTGATGGTAAACAGCATGACCGGGATTCAAACTCACGATCCTCTGGTCATAGTGTCAACGTCTTAGCCTGCTGAGCCACTCAGGGTCCCGCTAAGACACTTCTGATGGTTCTGGTTCTGGTGTTTGTAGCCTGAGATGTACACGGCATTTATCTAAACTCATAATCAATGATTTTAATGCTCTGAAAGCAAAAATATTCATGAAAACAACATTAAAACAACAAAATGCTTGAAATCTGCGTGTGACAGTTTAATGTTTTCAATTAACTCATTAATCAATTAACTCATTAATCAATTAAATCAATGTATGACTGTCAAAGTCAATGTAACCTAATGTTCAAATGAATAAACTTCCTCTGTAGATCAAAAAGTACTATAATGATGAGTGAAGCTATCCATAGCCCGGCTGACTGTGCAAATCGTAACACATTAAGAATAAGCTTAGTCTGATTGTGTGGTTACTCTCTGGTGGGCAGATGTGAATGTGTGGCCTCATCATTATTAAATGCATCCCAGAAAAAGGCACTTACAAAACATATTTTTTCCATTTTGGACATGTCGTGGCCATGTAAGGGAAAGGCAGCATCGACCACCTTTCGTGTCTGATGAGAGAGAGAGACAGAGAGAGCGAGAGAGTGAGAGAGAGATAGAGAGAAACAGAGAGAGGGAGGGAGAGAGAGAGAATTCTAGCATTCAAGAAACAGGCTCAACTGTCCATTATTAAAAGTTAAATAACCTGAGGGAGTGAATATACTGGGATTCTGTCTGGCTTTCAGATTTGCCCCAGTTAACACTCCTGTCCCACTTCTCAACCTGACACACACACAAAAACATGCACTTGTGCATACAGGCTCATGCTTACATACATGCCCCCACTGCCATTAGAAATGCTGGGTGTATTTGCTAATTTATAGAGGTGACAAGGTACCATTAGCAAGACTGTGGTTAGAATGACAAGAAGCAGAGAGACAGTGTGTCAGCGTGTGTGTCAGTGTGTGTGTTTGTTTGTGCTTGTGACAGTGCTAAGTGTCCTATCTTTGGCCTGGTAAACACGGCACAGTGACATGTATGACATCACTGATTAGTGCCGAGCATATTCTACATACGCATTCCTCAAACTCACACCACATGAATCTTTAATCACTCCGCTCTCTCTTTCTCTCTCTCTCTCTCTCTCTTTTCGCACCATTAAAAAAGATGGAAAGGCAAAGATTTAAAAGTAATTAATGATACAGTTAGCTGCTAAATATTAATAGGAACAGTCGTGCATAAAATATAACATCTAAACCTCTACGAATGTAGACGGTGGAGTAATTAAAACTGAATCTGTAATTAAGACAGTCCCTATTTATAAGTGAGAGGTGAACGTCTATGTAAACTTAAGCCAGGATAAGATGTCCACTTGCACCGAATCTGAGTTTAATGTCTATGTACACAGTAAATCAGCCAGTGTTAAATCAACACTGTTAGAGTTAAATTAACACTGAGAGTGTTACATTTTGACACCCTCAGTGTTAATTTAACTCTAATAGTGTTGATTTAACACTGGCAGATTTAGTGTGTAAGCATGTTTATAATATATGGGACTTTATTTTAAGTACAGTACAGTTTAGATTTAAACAATCAAGCTGTAATGTTAATATTCCATCAAAGTTCGCTGTTTGGCTAATTTAGGCATATCTTTAAACAGGGATGCTAATGTGTGTATACTAAATGTTCTTCCGGTTTAACTGTGGCAGTCTGAGCTACAAGGATAGTGTGTATGTGTGTGTGTGTGTGTGAGAGAGAGAGAGAGAGTGTGTGTGTGTGTGCAAACTCACATGTGAGTCTGTGGGGAGTATCCGGGGCTGCTGTGGCCATTGGTGTCGAGGTGGTCGAGTGTGCCGTTGAGCTCATCATGGGTGCTGCCGTGTAAGAGGCTGGGTGGACTTCCGCTTAGCAGACCAGGCGGACTGCCACCCATCAGCCCTGATGCACTACTGTTCATCAACCCCGCGTTACCCAACAACGGCAGAGACGTCTCTGCCAACGCTGCCTGAGACACACACACACACACATGCAGAGAGAGAGAGAGAGAGACAGACAGAGAGGCTGAGCATTATTTTTTTTTATTATAGTGTTAAATCAACACTATTAGAGTTAAATTAACACCGAGAGTGTTACATTTTGACACCCTCAGTGTTAATTTAACTTTAAAAGTGTTGATTTAACACTAGCACGTTTACTGTGTGCTTCCCATGATGTTGTAGAAAAACCTTGTATCTCCGAAATGACAATGAAAACGTTATAAGACACCCTGCACCTGTTGGTTTGTATTAATTTAATAATTCAATACATAAATTCATTCTTAAAACAATAAACGGTTTGCTTTTTTTTAATGAAACTCTCTTTAAATTGTAAAAAATGAAGATGAACTTTCTCACAAATGTGAACGTCTGCAGCTAATCCAACTTTAATTCAAAGAATTCCTCCTTTGTCCCACTAACACAGATTTCGGCGACTAAAACGCATGCATTACAGCTTTGATGACATCATATAAAAGCAGATGAGCTGAAAAATGTTCCTCTTGGACACGTATGTGTGCTCCATAAACAGTTCCTTCGCTCATTCAGACGGGCCTCAAAGGCACAGAAACAAAGAAACATCAAGCGTCCGCGTGACTATTAAACTCCCCAAAAACTTTACCTGAAAAAAGTCCAAAAAAAAAATAAAAAATCTGACATTTTTGCCTCCTGCACATTAAAGTTCTATACGGTAATTAATATTTAAAGTTTTTGCCACGAGCACCTCACTGGCCAACACTACGAAGCCAAATCATTTATGACAGCTTGGATAAATATTAATGCATATGCCCTTGCATTTGTGCTGGCTTCTATCAATCTGAAGCACAGGCACGCAGAAAACTAGACTGGCAGAGAAGCTACCTGCCTTTGCCACACGGTGTCCTTCTAGACTCTCACTGCTTATGCCAACCTTGCTCACACACACAGAAAAAATATATATAGTCCTGCTGCTCTGACGGAAATGATGAGAACATACAGAACGCATACACAAACTGTACTCGGGCTCTTTTTATTCTACTTCTATTCGCTGGATTAGGGGCTGAAGTCCTTGCTTTGAAAGTGTGAGCTAATCTGGATGCTTACCTGCAAGCTTGCATTAAGAGCTGCTCCGTAACCTAGGCTGGATGGAAGGTTCTTCACCAGTGTTGGGCTCCTGTATATGAAAATGCAGAAATATTCAAATATATTTACCTCATTTACATAAAAAAACAACAATAAATCAGAACCACAAGGACCTACATGTGAACCCAGCTCACGTTCTCACTTAAACGTCTCACAGTACTGACTAAATAATAAGCCTTTCATTTCGAGATTACATCACCTGACTCCACAACGTAACAACTATAAATAAACTATATATAATGACTATTATGCGTCTATGACACAATATCACGTGTGGTCACCAAGAATGCGACTGGCTACAGTCTAATTGGTGTTTACCTCTTGCCTCCAGTAAATAATTTAAGAAAGGACTTAAGCAATAGCCAGCATAAGGGAGTCAAGGCCTTAGCAGAATCTGAATATGCACTGGTGTTTAGTATTAACATGTGGCCTGCAGGTACCAAACATGAGGTCGGAATCTCTTCATGCATCATAAGAGGTATGCAGACCTCACAACCTGGGCAGCGGTGTCAAGGACTTGTACTGCTGACAGTCAACAGTGTTTACATTAGAAGATAATGTAGATACTGATAAATAAAAAATGGTCACTAGTGAGGGAGGAGCTTATTTGAAAGATAAAAATGTGCTGAATTGT
>BRDA01069555.1:0-10844 GCA_036984385.1 Crenuchus spilurus
AGGGATCACATGATGAGTTAGACCCCCTCAGCAGTGTCAGTGTGCAACTGGCATCTCTCTCTTGACTTGTCACTCATGGGATATATATAAACAGGCAGATATAATTAATGTGGCATTAGTATGGACAAGGCTTTTCCAGTTCGTGACTACTTGTATTAATAAGGGACACAGCTGCTGTATGTTTTCGTAGTCCGGCCTATCTTGTCAGCTTCTGTTTTGTCCACTGTATGTGTGCACGTTCTGTCCATAATAAATAATTGTCTACCTTTACCTGCGTTCATCTTTTTCCTCCGGGGGCCTAGCCTGACATGTTTCTGGTCTGGCATCAATGGCCTATGTGTACCAGAAGTATATTTTCTGCACAGCTTTACTATGGTGGCTGCAAAACATCCCACAAAATTATCAGTTTCCTACATTCACCTGGTATGGTATTATTATGTGCTGTTAGACAGAAGTCACATCACGTTCTTTGCCCATGGTGATGGTTTTACACTCAACTATAACTGACTGGTGTGCTCACTTATACATGAAGTAAATCCTGTTAACTGGCACCTATAACATTTTAGGGCAATTTTATTCACAATCAGTTATGGTCATAATATTCTAATATGACTGTATTTATACATATCTGCTTATATAAAATTTGCTTATATATCTTAAAGTTCTCTTAATTTTTTGATTAAAAATTATTAAAAAATTTAATATCATCATCTAACAATATTTTTGTTGTGAAACAGTACAGGCCACTTCAGGTTTATTCCACTTTAGGTTTATTTATTTACATATACATTTATTTATGAAATTTTCCAAAAGAATCATCTTATAAAGCTGTGTCGTCCATGGCAAAAAAATATTTATGTATTTACTTAATTCACAATGGGAAAAAAAAACAAATTAATGAAAACCTGATATGTCTGTAGTAACAGTCATTTTACACAAGGAGAGGTGTATATACTGAATTTATTTTTTTTACTCATTTATCCATTCTCACTTTAACAAACACTATTTTAGAGTATGTGATGTCTACAGATATATTTCTTTATTTATTGGTTCACAAGTAATTTACAATCAATTTATAAATGATCTGTTTATAGCAATATTTATTTATTTATTCACAATGTAATGTAAAACAATTTTATAAAGACTGATTTGTCTATAAATCCCTCTGTCATGTCTTCCTTTGAGGAAGCAGAGGCTGATGACTCAGGGGTGGACTCGCCCATTACCCAAGCCGAAGTCACTGAGGTGGTTCGCAAACTCCCCAGTGGCAAGGCAGCGGGAGTGGATGAGATTCGTCCTGAGTATCTTAAGTCTTTGGATGTTGTGGGTCTGTCTTGGTTGACATGCCTCTGCAACATCGCATGGCAGTCTGGGACAGTGCCTCTGGAGTGGCAGACTGGGGTGGTGGTCCCACTTTTCAAAAAAGGGGACCGGAGAGTGTGCCCCAATTACAGGGGAATCACACTTCTCAGCCTTCCTGGTAGCCCCTTCCTCTTTAGGCCACGCCCCTTCCCGTGTAGGCCACGCCCCTTCCTGCCCAAAAGGGCATGATAATAGGGTAATAGTTGGAAGGTGGCACCATCTCGAAAACCAATAACTTTGTGGCATGTTCTATAGCCGCTGTAGTGAAGATGTACTGACAATGAACTTCTCATACTGAAGGAGGTGATTGGAAACAATTACCCCCTTACACGTTTATTAATAGTGGTTTTACTATTTATATATTTGTGTATTTGTAATGCTGGAACAACCTTCCATGTAAACTTTTATATCTTTTTACATTTTAACTTTGCCTCACTGTCATCTTTTCACCTTTTGATTTTCTCATATAGATTCACATTTTATCTCAGTCATGCTGGGGTAAATACCCAAACAGTTCATTGACTGCCGTCTCATGGCCACTGATGCCAGAAGGGAAAGACCACTCAGGCAAGAGGTACAGAGGAAACAATATGCCACCTTCACTTGCCTGATAACTCACCCAATCTCAATTCATTGGAGCTCATCTGGGAGTACTTGGTTTGCCATGCTGACCTTGACTAAATTCAGCAATAAGAGCTTTACTGACGTCAGGATGATCACCTCCACACCTCATCCCCAACTTGCCAACTCATCCCAGATGTATTGGATGGAGCACCATCATTTCAGAGAACACAGCTCAGTGCTGTTTTTTTTTTTTTACCACTCTAGTCCACACCTGGCATTAGACATGGTGCAATGTTTACCTGTTCCAGAAAATCCTATTGGCAGTACATGAACTATTGGTAATACCTGGACTACACAAGTTGTACACATATTTGTAGATGTGTCAGCAATGGGTGCAACCTAATGTATTCATTACAAGGGGTGTCTACAAAAATGTGGACATATTGTGTATGTGGTTGTGGGAGAACGCATGGCAAGGAAAAAGTCTCAGGAGGTCTCAGGAGCTTGACAACATCCAGCCATTAGCATCCAAAACCTAAAATATCCATCCACATGTGTTTGAAGAGGTTAACTTCTAGACTGTACTTCTATTAATCTCCTTGTGATTTTGTCATGTCATGTCATGTCACACGCCGTCATCGCTTCGTGATGGTAGGCTGCACAGACGAGTCTTTTCTCTCCAATGCCATCTGTCTCTGGTTGCTTGAAGCAGGCTAGCACCTGATAATCCAGTCCATGTCTCGATGTTATCCATCCAGGTTATTCCGTTTTATTTAATATTTTAAACATTTTGAAGTGTTTCTTCTTCTTTTAAGATGATGATGATTATTATGATTGTTACTACTACTACTCTAATCTGTAATTCTAACTGCTTATGCATTTTCAAAACAGTCCAGTAAGGAGGTAAAACCGTGAACCTGGCAACCCTGTGTCCTAGGAGTCCAACACGTTAAAGTTTCCAGATTAATTACAATTGGTAATGTGTTAAGGTTGACAGATCTAGTTTCAGTAGGGCTTCACATCAGTACAATGTTCACTATGTATATTTTATGAGACCCACTTCGTGGGGTCAACTGCACGGGAGGAGCTGGGCTCAGGGTTGCCAGGTCCAACAAAAATATCCAGCCCAAAGTCAGTCTAAAACCCGCCCTTCAGAAGCTTAAACTAGCCCAAAATATGTCCGTTATACGTTTGAAGCAAATGGCAAAACAACTATGACTGTACGACTTAGTATTTTGTTTATAAGGGATTTATTATCAGTCCATCAAATCTTTTTCTTTTCCCAGTCCTTGCAATACTGCCTCCCGTATTTGCCCATTTACCTGGCATATTCTCTCTCTCTCTCTCTCTCTCTCTCTCTCTCTCTCTCTCCTTTTCAGGCTTTCAGGCATTTTTCCTTATATTGTTACAGTATGTTATCTTCATTGTTATTGTTGTATTCAAACTTCCTTAGTGTCGAAGTTTGCCCACTGTTGTTTTTTGGTGGCCTAGGTAATTTTTAAAAGTAGCCCAAAAAACGCACTCCGCCACCCTAGAAATTTTCAAACAAGCCCAATTTGGCGTGAAAATCGTGAACCTGGCAACTGTGGTGTGACGAGACGTGACTGTGACGAATATCGCGACAGTTAATCAGAGAGAGAGAGAGAGAGAGAGAGAGAGAGAGCAGCGCACATCAGCAAAACCAAATCGATTGACAGCTATTTAATCGGGCCATCGGATGTACTCGCATCGTTTAAGTCAAAACCGGACTTCTGATTATGTTCTCTTCATTAGGGTGACCAAACGTCCGTATTTCATGTCCTGTCCCGGGCGTCCCAGGTTTTTTTTTTAAAGTGAGGAAATGTCCTGGTTTTTAAATGACCTTCATTGGACCATTAAAATTTAAATTTACAGGCACTAGGGCACTGCTCACGGCGCTGTGTGTGACGTAATCCCTGAGCTGCGTCAGTGAGGGCAGCCCTGTTCTTAATCAGAATGTATACAGTAGTGATGGGAAGTTCTCTTTATGCTCGGCTCCCAAAGAAGAGCCGGCTCTTTCGGCTCCCAAACGGCTCTTTGCTTGTTATCATTTGTAGCCTCATATTTAAATCTAAATAAGCAAAAATAAATGGTTTGTGTGCTGAGAAACCCTTTTGCCTTCAGTCTTTTTATGATAAACTTTATAATTGCTTCATTTTGTGCTTTAGTTCTGTTAAAAAACATTATTTTATTTAACTTTTTTTTTACCCCTTCCTAATGTAGTGACAGTCACGCTGTCTACTAGTGATGTGTCATTCGCAAAAGAGCCGGATCCAAGAGCTGATGCTTGGTAGTGAATCAAAAGAGCCGACTCTCATTGAATGAGAGTCGGCTCCCAATTTCTCATTAGCTCTGCTAACAAACCTGAGGAAAGGGGCAGAAGAGACAGAAGGAATCGCATCAGCCCATCCAAACTGAGGCGTCTGATTTTTTGAATGCTAATCTGCACTAAAGGTTTATGTAGTGTTTCAACATTACGAGTTTGGTTCTGCTGTTGATGTTGTAGATTTGTTTGCAGTCTGTGTTTGTTTTTCCTGTGTTCCATTTAAAGTTTATTTTAAAATGTTAAATAAGCCCCCGAGTGGCTCAGCAGGCTGACACTATGACCAGAGGATCGTGAGTTTGAATCGCAACAGCCGGGCCCAAGAGAGTAAAAATTGGCAGTGTTCTCTGGGCGGGTAGAAGGCTTTCTCTCTCTCTCTATCACTCTCACATTGCAATGTCCACTGGCTCGGGCGTCTACTGATTGGTCCAATCGGAGCTGGGGACCCTGTGTGCTTTCCTCTGAGTGCGTTAGGCTCTCAGTGACGGTGTATCAGTGGTGGTTCGAAAAAGAAGCGGTGGCTGCATCACACGCAACGGAGGAGGCTTGTGCTTGCCTGCACCGTCCTAGAGTCAGCGACATTGCAAAGTGATGGGGAGAGGCCTAAAGGAGGGGATGGGCTAATTGGCTACCAGTACGCAAGCAACATGCCAAAGCACAAGTGTATGTTTACCGATGATTTACAAAAGTTTCCCCGCTTTCAGACCGGGTCTAGACAAATGGGAAGCCTTGTGCACAGTGTGTTATTGTTATTGTGTGTCATTTGTTAATGTATTTTTTTCCAATAGCCTACAGAACAGACAATATTTTGTTCATTACTGAGGGTAACGGAGTGTCATGTGTTATTTAGAGTTGAGAGTTATTGTTAACTTTTGTTGTTAAGTGAGGGATGTTTAGATGAGACATTATTTATTACATTGTGCTATTCATTCATTACAGGAAATGTTAACTCAAGCATTTTGAATAAAATTATAATTTGTTATTGGAGTTTTTGGTTTTGACTTTTACTGAAAAGCATTTTTAATAAACCAACTGTAAATATCATGTTATTGTAGGTTTACGTGGGCCTATGTTAAGTGAGTGACTCACATCTAAGTGAGTTAAGTGAGGGACACCCCCACCCCCCCTGGCTCCAAGGTGTCCTGGTTTTCCCAAATGTAAATATGGTCACCCTATCTTCATTGTTATTGTTGTATTCAAACTTCGTCAGTGTGGACTTATACCTGTTTGCCTGCCGTCTTGAAGTAATATCCTAGGCAACACCCACTTTTTTGTTTTTTTTTTTGGCGGCCGCAGTAATTTTTAAAAATAGGCCAAAAAACGCACCCCACCACCCCTGAATTTTCACCCGCGACTGGATTTTCAAACAAGCCCAATTTGGCGTGAATACCGCAAACCTGGCAACTCTGGCTGGGCTAGAGCCAGTTTCATGGCTGGAAATTTCATTCTGAGGCTGTTGCCAAGTTTGTACAGGAATACCCTAGCACACCTTATCTGGAAAACATGGGATTCAGGAACAGGAACACTGCTTCACACAGTTGCAATATATTTTTGGTGTGCAGCCATCAAATAAAAATTATTGTACCACCATATAAAAGGACTAAATTGTCTTATGAATTTATAATTCAGGTTCAATACCACAGGAGCTCTAGTGTCCACCATCTATGTTGAATGAGGAAACAATTAGTGTGTAAGTAGTGTACACTTTATTATGGGTAAGAACGCAGTGTACTATATAGGTAATTGCACTACAAAATTGTTAAATGCAACAATAATCAATCAAAAGTAGAGGATAAAACAAAGTGGAGCAGAGTTTGATCGTGACTTCTTACCTATTTGAGGACTCAATCATTTTAAGGTAAAATCTTACAGCCGTCTATTGTCTTGTCTCTGGTTGTGTAAATAAATAAAACAAAATTATTTAAAAAGTATAAAGAAAAATAATTACAGCTTATATCTGTATGAGGAGCGGATTTTAGACAGACATTCGTCTGGAGATTTTTCCTGGGCCTGGCAACCCTATCCGGCGACTGTTGACTGTACACGTCTAATATTACTAATATAGCCAGGGCGTCGTTTTAAGAGCTGTTCGTTTATTCTAATACAGAAACCAGACAAGTTCGGAATTCAGTTGAAGTGTAAAGGTTTGTAAGGCGAAGGAGTCTCATTCCAGTGCAGTGAGAAACTAGCAACCGTGCAGCCAAATATCCTTTCAGAGCCGACTGGACTTTGTACGTCGTTACGTAAGAGACCACGACCAGCAGGCGTCCCATACAAACCAGGCAAGACTGCTTAAAAGAGCATTTCAGAGCACTGTCTTGATTTATCCTGACGTCAGCTTAAGAAGACCTCTTAGTCTGTCACGTGAAAATGGGTAAGTTTTCTGCTCATCCCAAATAACATTTAGGCTCTAATATTTTTCGGCAGGAAGTGTGATGATCCTGGTCTTGACTACATTTGACTGACAAAGTGCTCTGTGACTAATAGAAAAGTACTACTGCACTGTGGAGATTTATTCTATTATACTTTGTATTATATTATATATTATGCTGGCTAAAATTACTGGTTATTTTGTCTTATTTTTTCCCAGTATCACAGTGATGTGTGAAAGTTTATAATGTTCTATATTTCTGCATAAATATGACCTAAAACATCATCAGATGTTCACACAAGTCCTAAAAGTAGATAAAGAGAACCCAGTTAAACAGATGAGACAAAAATATTATACTTTGTCATTTATTTATTGAGGAAAATGATCCAATATGACTAAAGTATGTGAATTTTTAGGATTAGCAGTTAATTTAAAGGTGAAATTAGAGTCAGGTGTTTTTTGAATCAATGAGATGACAATCAGATGTGAGTGGTCTCCTGTTTTCTTTAAAGAACAGGGATCTATCAAAGTCTGCTCTTCACAACATGTTTGTGGAAGTGTATTATGGCACAAACAAAGGAGATTTCCGAGAAACCCGGAAAAAGAGTTGTTGATGCTTACAAAAGCTTTGCTTAAGAGTTTGGACTCCTCCAATACACAGTCAGACAAGATTGTGTACAAATGCAGGATATTTGAGACCATTGTTACACTCCCCAGGAGTTTTTTTCCAAAAAGGAGAACACTGAACAACAATGGTGTGCATTACAGAGTTGCAAGGAGAAAGGCACTGCTGTCCAAAAAAAAAACATTGCTGCTCGTCTGCAGTTTGCTAAAGATCACGTGGACAAGCCAGAAGGTTATTGCAAGCATGTTCTGTGGACAGATGAGACCAAAAAATAACTTTTTGGTTTAAATGAAAAGTGTTATGTTTGGAGAAAAGAAAACACTGCGTTCAGCATAAGAACCTTATCTCATCTGTGAAACATGGTGGTAGTATCAGGTTTGGGCCTGTTTTGCTGCATCTGGGCCAGGACGGCTTGTAATCACTGATGGACAATGAATTGTGATTATATCAGAGAATTCTAAAGAAAATGTCAGGACATCTGTCCATGAACTGAATCTCAATGAGCACTAAGCACACAAGTCATTATAGCAAAGAATGTTTAAAGAACAGTTACCAGAAACATTTAGTGCCATTATTGCTGTAAAGGGGGGTCACACCAGATACTGAAAACAAAGGTTCACATACTTTTACCTCTCACAAATATGTCATATTGCATCATTTTCCTTAATAAATAAATGATCAAGTCTAATATTTTCATCTCATTTGTTTAACTGAGTTCTCTTTATCTACTTTTAGGACTTGTGTGGTGTTTTAGGTCATATTTATGAAATATAGAAAGCTCTAAAGGGTTCACAAACTTTCAAGCACTACTGTATATAGTCAAGTGCAACAGGATCTATCAAGTGTTTCTTGTTCAGCAGATCCTTATGATATACAGTGCTGAAAAATAAATAGAATAAAAAATAGGATAGTTACATTACAGTATTTATTCCACGTAAACTTACATGGACTTTTTTTTGGTTTAATGCTGATCAGTATGGTTTATAGTTCATGAAAATCCAGAATCTCAAATTATTAGAATATTTCTTCTCGAGTTTCAGTAAATAAATTAAAAGCTTGAAATATGTCCCTTGACATGTAATGAATACAAAATATGAGTTTACATTTTGAATTACATTATGAATTCAAATTCGCAATATTCAAAATTGTATTGTATGTGTAGCAGTCTTGATGTGATTGTATGTACAACACACACAAAAACAGGATCTGAATAAAAACAGTGAACATGAATGTTGTGTAATATGGAACATGTTAACTTTAGGCCCTGAATGATACAGACATTTTTGTTTTAGCAGTCTATTTCTTCTTGTAGAATATTAATGTAGATGTTTTTTTTAAGATTCTTGAAGTATCACTCATGTTATCTGAGAAAAAGTTATGCTTTGGTACAGTATGGTGCTGTCTGGTTTAACATGTTTAAAGGTAAATCCCACTTGGCAGTTTGCAAGGGATGTTCAAATATTTGCAGTCAGTGTTACTGTGTTATTAACACAGTAGTCTATGTAATGCACAGAGCTTGGCTTCATGCAGAAAGAGCTGAATTGTAAGATGTATCATTGTCAGCGCATTCTTTTAGGATAGGGGTTTTGCAGCTTGACACAAAAGTGAGATAAGACCAGTAAGATAAAATCATAGACTGGTTTGACAGTGTTACAGGTATTTCAGGTATGACCTTCTGAGGAACAATGGAATGATCAAGCTGCTTACATGAGACAAATCATGCAAATATAAAGTATCAACCAGAACTGAAAATTCATTGTATAATTTTGTCTTTATTGTTCTTGCAGCCCAGAAAACAGCATTGATCGTTTATGCTCATCAGAGTGCAAAGTCATTCAACGCTGCTGCAAAGGATGTGGCTGTGGAGACGCTCTCTG
This sequence comes from Crenuchus spilurus, assembly GCA_036984385.1. Lineage (NCBI taxonomy): Eukaryota > Metazoa > Chordata > Actinopteri > Characiformes > Crenuchidae > Crenuchus > Crenuchus spilurus. Next base: position 9,141 of record BRDA01069555.1, read on the forward strand.
CAAAAGGCTATAAGGTCATTGTGTCTGACCTCTATGCCATGAATTTTCGTTCCACAGCCACAGCAGCAGATATCAAAGGTCTGTATGGATAAAATCAGGTGCTAGAGAGTTCCCTTCACTGGAATGACCAAGACATTGAGTTGAATGCAGTTCACAAGTTGAAAACAAGTTAACATCAGAGAATGTTAGCCTCAGACATATTTAGGTTGAACTTTTAGCGGAATTTGACCTCTGCATTTAAGCCATCCTTGCAGTTAAACAGGTTAGGCACTTCATTCTTTGTCTTCTCGGGGATCAAACTGGCAACCTTCCGGTCACAAGAGCAGATCCCTAACCACCAGATCATAACTGCCCCAGTGTGCAGCAGTCATATCAATTTTAGTTTGTCATTGCATAGCTATAGATTTGGGAAACAGTAAATTGCCTAAAAAAGATCACAATATCTTCATTTGACTTAAGTCAGGAAAAAAAAACAATACAGTGCAGCCTCCTATTGTTCCAATTCTAAATGTTGTTGACGTGAGTGTATATGAATGAAAAGTCTTGTCAATTGTTATGTTTGCTCAGGTAATTTGAAGGATCCTGAACACTTTGCCTATAGTCAGGAGACCTTTACTGCCTGGAAAGAGGACAGACTGAGCGATGACATCAAAGAAGAGCATCAAAAAGTGGTGCAAGCTGATCTCGTCATCTTTCAGGTGAATATTACATGCCTTTTTTATGCTCATCCTTTCCTATACACATCCCTCAGACTGTTGCTGTAGTAAGAAAATGTGTTTATGTAAAACAAGTTTTATAGAGATTCTCTTCAGATAGTCTGCTAATATAGCTAAAGATTGGTGCAGAAATACAGAATGGTTCACAAACAGGGTTCAAGCACCACTGTGTTTTTGCCAGGAGAGTACTGGATGTATTTCCAGGCAGTGATCAAATGTATAATAACGCTGATTGTCTTGTGCAGTTCCCACTCTACTGGTTCAGTGTTCCTGCGATAATGAAAGGCTGGATGGAACGAGTGCTAACTCTGGGATTTGCCTACACTCTGGAGAACATATATGATCGTGGCCTGTTGAAGGTGCGTAACAGAACAAGAGAAAAGTCAAAAAGCTACAGAAGTACTTGATACAGAAATGTGTATTGTGCCTTGTCTGCTTCTGGGAATTTACTTAGCTTACCTAGCATCTAAGGCCAAGTAAAAAAAAAAAAATTGGTGATCATCCTTTTTCACCAAAATTTTGGGTCGGGGGGGTGGGGTGGTTTTTTTTTTTTTTTTTTTTTATTGATGGTAGAAAAGTATTGTGGCGGCTCTTGGGGGTGTTGGCCAATCAGATGGCTTGCTTGTCATACGGTATTTGCATAAAGTTCTCTTGTGTGTTTATGGGGTCTATTTTGTAATTATTTGGGGTCTTTAAGAGGGGATTTTTGTATGTGTAATGATTGTTAGTTGTAGTCTAGTCTCTATGAGTTATTTTAGTGTGTTTTAGTTAAGTTACTGTTAATGTGTGTCTTAGTCCATTTAGTTAGTCTGGTCGTACTTTCATGTTATAAAGCAGTGAGCGTTTGCTACTGAACTTTCCTTTTTACTAAGAGAGCAGTAAAAGAGCATTCAGTAAGTAAATGATCTATTGGGCTCCTTATACACTAGAAAAATCTGAGTGTCATCCAGAGAACATCTAGCCTTGAAACTTCTTTGTCCCGGTTCCT